>OX183141.1:18436824-18741763 GCA_945261195.1 Cryptosula pallasiana
AATATATATAGTAAGACGTACAGTATTGTATATAATATATATAGTAAGACGTACAGTATTGTATATAATATATATAGTAAGACATACAATGTTATATATAATGTACATAGCCAGTGCTCTCTGTATTCTCTCTAGACATTTCCAGCCAAAAGAGCTACAAACAAAAAACGTCCGATGAAGTATGGATTTGGTGGTTTCATCCTCGTTTCACTCATCTTTGTCATCTGGTTCCCTTTGCTGCTCTTCTCATTTGCCACTACTGTAAGTATGACAGCAATGTGTACGTCTATAGAATATTAGCTAGCTTACCCACTGTGGTAGCCTCCTTCCACAGTGGTGTCCACGTCAGGCAGAGGCTGACAACTAAAGCATGGTGGGAAAGAGCTGGGGGCGGGAGATTGGGTTTATTTGAATATGATGCTGTTAGTCTTAATATTTTAGTGAAGTGTACTATATTACAGATATATAGCCCTAATACAACATTGAAGTGTATTATATTACAGATATATAACCCTAATACAACATTGAAGTGTATTATATTATAGATATGTAACCCTAATACAACATTGAAGTGTATTATATTACAGATATATAACCCTAATACAACCTTGAAGTGTATTATATTGTAGATATATAACCGTAATACAACATTGAAGCGTATTATATTACAGATTTATAATCCTAATACAACATTGAAGTGTATTATATTACAGATATATAACCCTAATACAACATTGAAGTGTATTATATTATAGATATGTAACCCTAATACAACATTGAAGTGTATTATATTACAGATATATAACCCTAATACACCCTTGAAGTGTATTATATTGTAGATATATAACCCTAATACAACATTGAAGCGTATTATATTACAGATATATAACTCTAATACAACATTGAAGTGTATTATATTGTAGATATATAACCCTAATACAACATTGAAGCGTATTATATTACAGATATATAACCCTAATACAAAATTGAAGTGTATTATATTACAGATATATAACCCTAATACAACATTGAAGTGTATTATATTACAGATATATAACTCTAATACAACATTGAAGTGTATTATATTATAGATATATAACCCTAATACAACATTGAAGTGTATTATATTATAGATATATAACCCTAATACAACATTGAAGTGTATTATATTACAGATATATAACTCTAATACAACATTGAAGTGTATTATATTATAGATATATAACCCTAATACAACATTGAAGTGTATTATATTACAGATATATAACCCTAATACAACAATGAAGTGTAGTATATTACAGATATATAACCCTAATACAACATTGAAGTGTTTTATATTATAGATATATAACTCTAATACAACATTGAAGTGTATTATATTATAGATATATAACTCTAATACAACATTGAAGTGTATTATATTACAGATATATAACCCTAATACAACATTGAAGTGTATTATATTATAGATATGTAACTCTAATACAACATTGAAGTGTATTATATTACAGATATATAACCCTAATACAACATTGAAGTGTATTATATTACAGATATCCAACCCTAATACAACATTGAAGTGTATTATATTACAGATATATAACCCTAATACAACATTGAAGTGTATTATATTACAGATATATAACCCTAATACAACATTGAAGTGTATTATATTACAGATATATAACCCTAATACAACATTGAAGTGTATTATATTACAGATATATAACCCTAATACAACATTGAAGTGTATTATATTACAGATATATAACCCTAATACAACATTGAAGTGTATTATATTACAGATATATAACCCTAATACAACATTGAAGTGTATTATATTACAGATATATAATCCTAATACAACGTTGAAGTGTATTATATTACAGATATATAACCCTAATACAACATTGAAGTGTATTATATTACAGATATATAACCCTAATACAACATTGAAGTGTATTATATTACAGATATATAACCCTAATACAACATTGAAGTGTATTATATTACAGATATATAACCCTAATACAACATTGAAGTGTATTATATTACAGATATATAACCCTAATACAACATTGAAGTGTATTATATTACAGATATATAATCCTAATACAACGTTGAAGTGTATTATATTACAGATATATAACCCTAATACAACATTGAAGTGTATTATATTACAGATATATAACCCTAATACAACATTGAAGTGTATCATATTACAGATATATAACCCTAATACAACATTGAAGTGTATTATATTACAGATATATAACCCTAATACAACATTGAAGTGTAATATATTACAGATATATAACCCTAATACAAAATTGAAGTGTATTATATTACAGATATATAACCCTAATACAACATTGAAGTGTATTATATTACAGATATATAACCCTAATACAACGTTGAAGTGTATTATATTACAGATATATAACCCTATTACAACGTTGAAGTGTATTATATTGCAGATATATAACCCTAATACAACATTGAAGTGTATTATATTACAGATATATAACCCTAATACAACATTGAAGTGTATTATATAACAGTTATATAACCCTAATACAACATTGAAGTGTATTATATAACAGATATATAACCCTAATACAACGTTGAAGTGTATTATATTACAGATATATAACCCTAATACAGCGTTGAAGTGTATTATATTACAGATATATAACCCTAATACAACATTGAAGTGTATTATATTACAGATATATAACCCTAATACAACATTGAAGCGTATTATATTACAGATATATAACCCTAATACAACATTGAAGTGTATTATATTACAGATATATAACCCTAATACAACATTGAAGTGTATTATATTACAGATTTATAACCCTAATACAACATTGAAGTGTATTATATTACAGATATATAACTCTAATACAACATTGAAGTGTATTATATTACAGATATATAACCCTAATACAACATAGAAGTGTATTATATTACAGATATATAACCCTAATACAACATAGAAGTGTATTATATTACAGATATATAACCGTAATACAACATAGAAGTGTATTATATTACAGATATATAACCCTAATACAAAATTGAAGTGTATTATATTACAGATATATAACCCTAATACAACATTGAAGTGTATTATATTACAGATATATAACCCTAATACAACGTTGAAGTGTATTATATTACAGATATATAACCCTAATACAACGTTGAAGTGTATTATATTGCAGATATATAACCCTAATACAACATTGAAGTGTATTATATTACAGATATATAACCCTAATACAACATTGAAGTGTATTATATAACAGTTATATAACCCTAATACAACATTGAAGTGTATTATATAACAGATATATAACCCTAATACAACGTTGAAGTGTATTATATTACAGATATATAACCCTAATACAGCGTTGAAGTGTATTATATTACAGATATATAACCCTAATACAACATTGAAGTGTATTATATTACAGATATATAACCCTAATACAACATTGAAGCGTATTATATTACAGATATATAACCCTAATACAACATTGAAGTGTATTATATTACAGATATATAACCCTAATACAACATTGAAGTGTATTATATTACAGATTTATAACCCTAATACAACATTGAAGTGTATTATATTACAGATATATAACTCTAATACAACATTGAAGTGTATTATATTACAGATATATAACCCTAATACAACATAGAAGTGTATTATATTACAGATATATAACCCTAATACAACATAGAAGTGTATTATATTACAGATATATAACCCTAATACAACATAGAAGTGTATTATATTACAGATATATAACCCTAATACAACATTGAAGTGTATTATATTACAGATATATAATCCGAACCCGCCCGTGAAAGGTCAAATGACAGTATCTATTGGTGGATATCAGGACATATTCACTGTAAGAACCCAGGCTAACAGCATCAATGCTGTTACAGAAGACAACTATATTGCCTTCAAAGATTCACTGAAGCACAGTTCGGTGAGATAACACTGTTAATATATATTTTATAAGGTTACATTCTTAATGTACAATACATAACATTACACAATTTATAGACATTATATTATATAGCAACTTACAGTCTTTAGAAATTTTATATAGCTGTAGACAATCTGTAGAGGTGTTATATAACAGTAGACAATCTGTAGAGGTGTTATATAACAGTAGACACTCTGTAGAGGTGTTATATAACAGTAGACACTCTGTAAAGGTGTTATATAACAGTAGACAATCTGTAGAGGTGTTATATAACAGCTTGTATACGTGTATGACGTAATATAATATACATTTACATTTACAGAGTGCTACTGGTTTCCTAAATATCTACCAAGCTAGTGATGTCACAACTATAATATTCAAGGGAGAGTCAACCGCTATATGGGGAATTTCTCCTCCAAGCCAGAATGATCTGGTTGATCAATTGAAAGGAAACGATTCTCTATCCGTGGCTGTCACTTTAGACTTTACCAGGTATCATTTTTTTTATTGAAGACATCAATTGTATTGGAGATATCAATTGGACTAGAGATATCAATTGTATTGGAGATATCAATTGTATTGGAGATATCAATTGGACTAGAGACATCAATTGTACTAGAGACATCAATTGTACTGGAGATATCAATTGTACTGGAGATATCTCATAACAAGGGTCATACTTTCCTGTATTATAGACAACCTCAGGAGGGCCTCACTGCTGGAACCATATCAACTCAATACTTCTATGATCTTAAGGTGAACTCTACCACACGCACCTCCCTGTACAATCAAATACAGAACAGTAGTGGAAAAGCTGTGTAAGTCATTATAACTGAACACGCACTCATAATGGGAGTTGTCCTTTCATTTGGTACACTACTTCAATTCTTTTACAATTTAGTAAAATTAATGGTAGAAACAATCAAACATTTTTGGACTCGTCAAGAATGTTTGATTTTGGTTCTTGTAGTGATGTGACAGCGTTCCTACCTCGTTACCTAGTGCTGCCGGTGTCTGGGGAGCCTCGCATTGCTGACTCCCTGCAGTGCGAGCCATGTACTGACACTGACGTCCAATCAAGTATGTTTGTGGTATTCTAAGATATCAGCTAACAGCTACATCCGCTGCCAGGCTCACTACAAATGTTCTACTCTGTCATATATTGACATTCAATTACGAGTGATTTTTGAATGTTCATTTAATTATTTATAGACAAGTTACCATATCATGGGTTGTCGCTCAACCTAGTGAAATCTACATCTTCCATGGAGTATTGGTCGGTGTTAGAAAGAGGTAACTACACCCAGCAACTGATTGCAGAGCCCACCATCATGCAAAAATACCCGCAGATGTTCTTTGTAGCATTCAGTGAACGAATCGCTCCCAGTGCAGTTAGTTTTCTCACTGGACCAGGGTAAGGCAAATGCTTATAATCCTATGGTTTCGTTAATTTGTGTGAATGTTATCCCCCGTTGCTACATCCAAATGTTTTATTGTAGAATTTTGGGATTGTATGTCGGTCTGGTGTTTGTGGTGGGACAGTTTGTGCGTACACTCACCAGTGGTGGCTCCTACATTATCATGTTTAATGAATTGCCGAATGTAGACAAAATTATGAAGTTATGCAAGGATTTGTACTTCGTACGTGAAAATGGAGAACTCGATCTAGAGGAAGAGCTCTATGCTAAACTAGTCTTCTTATACCGGTATGTTAAGCCACGTCTCTAATAGCCCGGTATGTTTAGCCACCTCTCTAATAGCAGCCATTTTAATTTGTTCCCACGCAGGCAGTATGCAGTTGGCTTTTCAGTAAATAATGATGTACTAGTATTATTAGCTCCGTACACTATATTTCCATGGGGAAATAACTCCAAACAAACAAAGCCAACGAGTTGTCCTCTCTTGGGCAAGCAGAATTGGTTGGTCATAAATTGATTCGTTGAACCAACTTGAGAATTTAATTTGGTGCGGACTGATTTGGTTCCGTGAAAGTTTGATGTGGGCGTCCAGTGGTAGCGTCAGTTTGAATCAATGATCACAGCCCGATGTTGTCTTCACATATAGTGCATTTTGAGAGGGTATGGGGGTATTGTGAGAGGGTATTGTGAGAGGGTATAGGGTACTGTGAGAGGGTATAGGGTACTGTGAGGGGTATGGGGTATTGTGAGAGGGTATAGGGTATTGTGAGGGGTATGGGGTATTGTGAGAGGGTATAGGGTATTGTGAGAGGGTATAGGGTATTGTGAGAGGGTATAGGGTATTGTGAGGGGTATGGGGTATTGTGAGAGGGTATAGGGTATTGTGAGGGGTATGGGGTATTGTGAGAGGGTATAGGGTATTGTGAGAGGGTATAGGGTATTGTGAGAGGGTATAGGGTACTGTGAGAGGGTATAGGGTATTGTGAGGGGTATGGGGTATTGTGAGAGGGTATAGGGTACTGTGAGGGGTATGGGGTATTGTGAGAGGGTATAGGGTATTGTGAGGGGTATGGGGTATTGTGAGAGGGTATAGGGTATTGTGAGAGGGTATAGGGTATTGTGAGAGGGTATAGGGTATTGTGAGGGGGTATAGGGTATTGTGAGGGGTACTGTAAGGGGTATAGGGTGTAGGATATGTGTCCGCTGTGTGAGGACTCCAAGGGTTGGTGCTGCTTTGTGCTGTATGCGATAAGAGGACATTAATTCTTTGGTAATGGATTCTTTGATAAGAAATACTTGTGGTACCTCATCTTCTTATATTATTAGAGGATTGATGTTAGTAGTTACTACTGACTGCTAGTCTGGCTAGTTGATGAATGTTGTAGCTAGTAGGGCTGGCCTGTTCATCTCTAGTTTACGTTTGCACCATTTATGTATTGATATCTGTTGTTTTAGGTCACCTCCTACTATGATAGAATGGACCAAGAAAACGACATAACAGCTTATTCGTAATATACAGCATATAACTAAAACTTATAACATACATCGTATAACACATCATATAGCGTATAACACATCATATAACAACATATAATGTATAACACAACATATAACGCAGCGTGCAATACGTAACATACATATTACAACATATAACTGCTTTTTTTTACATATTTTTGTGCTTTTTAGCGCCTTTTCGTTGCCTAACAATGATGAATTAGTTTGGTATTTCATTGTATGTACCATTAATCTCTCACTTTCTATGTCTAGTCTTGTTGTATTGTATGCATCTAGTTTCTACTAGTTTATATAAGTTTGTAATACAAGGACTGCTGTAAGTCATCATCCATAAGTGCAGTTTTGTACCTCAGTTCAACCTACAGTTAATCTCCTTCACATAACTGGTACAGGCACATCTTCTGTGTGATTGATTGCTGTTTGCATTGAATGTGTATAAGCAGGCGTTGCTAGGTTATTCGACACGGTTTCTGGTTGCGTGGTATGCAGTGACTTGTAACTGGTTATAAGCTGTGACTGTTAGCTCACTGGTGGTTCGCATATTGGTAATTGATCGTCTGGCACAGCAGTTTGTTACTGCGTCTACTCGTTAATTATTTATATTTGTCTTTTTACTCTACGGAATGGTTCACATCAGTTGATACCATGTACAGACTCTTCACCAAGTTACTAGTTTTTACTTATTTATCTGTGGTCTGTGCTGAGCATGTGACTCTATCTGATATACAAGCTAACAATGATTATCCGGATGTACAAAGCATATATATAGATGGATACTATGTGATGTTGTACGTTGGAAATAAAAACGGCACACTCTATTCCTATTCACTGGGACTATACGAACTTGTGGATGGTGGCAGTCTTATCAAGCACATACCAGAGCCCTCACAGCGTACCTATCGCATAGAATCCAGCACTAACAATCTGCGTTTGATCGTCCAAGGAAACGAGGTACAGCCCAGCCCAGAGATTCTGGCAACTGTGGCTGTATGCTCTGCTCATGAGTGCACCGAGTATTTTATCGGCGAGTCGGACCTCGCCTATATCTCGACTCGGTTAGAGTGCCGCGAGCGCAAACAGAATGGAGACAGACTCTTCTCCATCAACAAAGAATTTGATTTTGATTTTTTGGTACTCACTCGGGGCTCTCAGGTTGTTGGCTTTTTGTGTATGCCGAACGGTGATGAGTACTTGCTGAATTTTGTCTGCCAAGATAAGTTTGGTACAAACACACAGATCCACAGCATTGGATCTACTGTAACAGCTGATCAAGTAAACGTGTTCGTATTGTTTAAAAATGGGCAGGAAACGGCGCTATGTAGCTTCAGCTCCACTATTACAAGGCTCACTCCAGGGATAAGTATTAATATAAACGAATCCAGTATCCTTGTATTCAATTACAGTCCTACCGCTCTTGCTGTCTCGGCAGCATCTGGAGACCATATCGCCTTTGTTAGCTCACAAGAGGGTGTCATGAGCAAGGTGAGTGATACACGCACTGTAATAACTAACCTATTTGTGACATAACAACGTCTCGACCACACTCGTTCCCAACACACATTTTGTAGGTTTACATCCTCCAGAGTGGCTCAGCATACAACATAGATCAGTTGATTGTGGAGCCAACCATCACCGACTATCTCTTCTCTGATATGTTATTGGACAATGACAGGTTACTGTTGAAAACCAAATCTCGTGTAAGTTTGGTACAAGTTTATAAATAATTCACTTGCATTGCTCAACTCTGGATATGATACCAAACTGAGACGCATGGTGTAAACCGCAAATTCCACTGTCATTTTCTCACCAAACCAATCTTGCTCCCATAGATGTTGCTGTTAGACGTTAAGCAGACGTGTGAGCAGTATAAGGACTTGTGTGCCTGCCGTGCCCCCAAGGATCCAAAGTGTGGTTGGTGCGTCCACTCTAATGAGTAAGTAATGTTTCGCAGCGATAACAACTCCAGCCCATCTCAAAATTTCAACCAGTAATAATTTCTCTTTGATTGTCTCTGTGTACCAGCACTTTATTAGCTACACATTCTTGTTCTCAACAGAAATATTGTTCAACTTTGTACCATTATTAAATGTTGATGAATTTCGTAACGGCCGTTGCCAAGGTTAGATATAGCCTTAGCCATCTACTTGAGACCTCCACACCATTGTATTCATTCGTTGGTGCTTAGCATTCTATCTTGTGAGGCTTTGGTTTTCACTAGCAGAGAGAATGGTTTGTGGAGTATGTTTATACTTTGGTTTTAAGCATTTTGAGGTTTGAATGACACTTGAAATAGCCCTTTTATTGGCACTAAAATTGATATATTGGGAGAGTTTTAGCAGTAGACGGTAGACAGTAGGTAAATCGCTCAGTAAACGAATCAGTATACCAGCTCTGGTGCTTATTACCTTAGCTTTGGTGCAATTGAATAGTTTCTAATCAAGTTTTGTAGTTTAATGAGCCAGAGGTATTAGAAATATTGCTATTATTTATTTATGCAGATGTACCAGTAATTCTACATGCAGTGGAATATGGATCCAGGCAGACCCTAGCTCTACAGATATCTGCTATAACGCAACTGTCAACCCAAAGTCTGTATCGAGACACAATCTCAAATCTGTAAGTGTTTTTGTTCTTTCGAATTTGGAAGTTTTCGTTTGTTATGGTCAGTGATGGTCAGTGGTGGTCAGTGGTGGTCAGTGGTGGTCAGTGGTGGTCAGTGGTGGACAATCGTAGCCAATCGTAGCCAATCATGGTCAACTGTTCCTATTTCTTCCTCAGATAAAGATATCAGTGAGCGAAGAAGTGACAGGTTTTGGAACACAAACGAGGTCATACCGGTGTCTCTACGGCAGCACAAATATTAAATCGTCAGTGATAGAGTTAAAGGAACTATCCATCACTTGCGCTGCTCCACCAGTCAGCGATATAGAAAGTTTCCCAGGTTTGTGCAGCTCCACAAACATGGATACGAATTGATTGGTTTCACCAACACCCTTTAGCACACAAAATATGCCTCGTTGAAATACCAGAGTTTGACAGATAAATATGCAAAACTGCTCTTTGCATTAGATGAATCAATCACTGGTTAATTGTGAGTGATTAATGACTACTAGCTACCTACTATTGGAGAAGGGAGCCAACTGTGTACCGTGTACTGTGTGACTGTGTGACTGTGTACCGTGTACTTAATGTGTACTGCGTACTTACTGTGTACTGTATATTGTGTAAAGTATGCTGTATATTGTAAAGTGTTACTGTGTACTATCTACTATATACTGTATACTATGTACTGTGTACTGTATATACTGTATATACTATATGCTGTGTGCTGTGTACTGTGTACTATATACTATGTACTGTATATACTGTATATACTATATACTGTATACTATATACTCTATACTATATACTGTGTACTGTATATACTGTATATACTATATACTGTATACTATATACTGTATACTATATACTGTGTACTGTATATACTATATACTGTGTACTATATACTGTATACTATATACTGTGTACTGTATATACTGTATATACTATATACTGTATACTATATACTGTATACTATATACTGCGTACTGTATACTATATACTGTGTACTGTGTACTATATACTGTGTACTGTGTACTGTATATACTATATACTGTATACTATATACTGTGTACTGTATACTATATACTGTGTACTATATACTATATACTGTGTACTGTATACTATATACTGTGTACTGTGTACTTGTAGAAGGGTCGTTGGAGTTGCCTGTAGTCATATACTATTCAATCAGAGGGGAGTACCTGCCACTTGTTGTACAATACAAAATGATTGTGTGCAGCATGATCACTAAGTGAGTATTCCACTTTAAAACATTTGTGCTTACAGTTTCTAGAATAGTCTGAGAGTTCTGTCTTTTAACCAACTCCGCGCACTCAGTCTATCATTTGTAGCCCATAACACTACAATTACCTACTGTGACTTCTCTTGTATGGAGAAACACCTTGCTCTATCGTTGCTACAGCCATCTTGTCACACCTCGCTCTATCGTTGCTACGGCCATCTTGTCACAGACTGTCTAGTCCATCTCTAACTATTGTCTATTAGAGCTGTTATTAATCATACATCAGTGAGTTCATCCTCACTGATCTCTTCAGGCTCTTTTATATAATCTCTTGAGCTCTTCATCTCCTTTATATAATCTTTCCAAGATTGTCTACTATTTGGTAACCTGCAGCCACTGTTGAATCACTGCAGCCACTGCTGAATCACTGCAGCCACTGCTGAATTACTGCAGCCACTGCTGAATTACTGCAGCCACTGCTGAATTACTGCAGCCACTGCTGAATTACTGCAGCCACTGCTGAATTACTGCAGCCACTGCTGAATTACTGCAGCCACTGGTGAATTACTGCAGCCACTGCTGAATCACTGCAGCCACTGTTGAATCACTGCAGCCACTGGTGAATTACTGCAGCCACTGCTGAATTACTGTAGCCACTGCTGAATTACTGCAGCCACTGCTGAATTACTGCAGCCACTGTTGAATCACTGCAGCCACTACTGAATCACTGCAGCCACTGCTGAATCACTGCAGCCACTACTGAATCACTGCAGCCACTGTTGAATCACTGCAGCCACTACTGAATCACTGCAGCCACTGTTGAATCACTGCAGCCACTACTGAATTACTGCAGCCACTGGTGATCTACTGCAGCCACTGCTGAATTACTGCAGCCACTGGTGAACTACTGCAGCCACTACTGAACTACTGCAGCCACTGCTGAATTACTGCAGCCACTACTGAATTACTGCAGCCACTGCTGAATTACTGCAGCCACTACTGAATTACTGCAGCCACTGCTGAATTACTGCAGCCACTGTTGAATTACTGCAGCCACTGCTGAATTACTGCAGCCACTACTGAATTACTGCAGCCACTGCTGAATTACTGCAGCCACTGGTGAACTACTGCAGCCACTACTGAACTACTGCAGCCACTGCTGAACTACTGCAGCCACTACTGAACTACTGCAGCCACTGCTGAACTACTGCAGCCACTGCTAAATTTCTGTAGCCACTGCTTAATTTTTGCTCGCACATTTTCTATCAGCTGTTTGTTTACTTTGCACTGAGCGGGTATAAAACAGACTTTCTTGTTGATGCTTTTCCTCTCTCTGACAAATGTATGACAGCTCTCACTACACATCCACACACCTATTCATCTAATCTATATATGCATCTATATGTTTACATGTCTATTGCATATATGTGTGTTACTATATTTATATCTATCTTTTATACATGCATCTATATATGCTTCTATATCTCTATATCTACGTAAGAGCAATGGGTAGGTTTACAGTGATGACCATAGCAATGATTTCGGTGATGTAATGTTCCATAGGAAATGAGAATTCGTGGAGCACACTGGGATAGTCAATTCTATTATTTTGTAGTTGCGGAGAATGTGTAAGGTCACATGACTCGTGCACTTGGTGTATAAACGATAACAAATGTACTACAACGGCTACGGTGGGTGCTGACTGTCCCGACTCTGCACAGCCCAACACGAGGGTATGTACTACCCCCCCCCCTGTCCTCTATTAGGGCTTCTGCTCATCACTGTAAGCCAATGGCCTTGCGAGATATTCATTTATTTCTGTGGGCTTCTTCGGAAAGAAAGTATGTGTGTGTTACTTAATGTGCATCTCAGCGCAATAGACTTAGTTTGGTTGCCAGAGAAGGTTTTATTTAGTGTGTACATTCATCTGATTGTGTGGTAACAGAACAGAAAACAACAAAAATGATATATTATATATTATGCAATAGTTCCACTGAAACACTGGTTTACCATATAAGTAATAGAGAAGTGAGTGATGGTGATTCGACCAGCTACTATGTCATCATTTCTGTGGTCAGTTTGAGTAAGGCGTGCATTCCCTATTCAATATTCTAATTTTCAAAATATGTTGAAAAGCAATTTTGCTCAATGAGGTTTTTGTTCTCTCAAGATTGTACCGTGCAACGTCTATTGTTGTATTGTGTAGCATGGTATCTCTCTGGATCATCTCGCAACAGCCTACGTTAATTTTGTTCAAAGCACATCATTGGTTGCTGGGTTGTAGTTGTAAATGACACGAATGATCTCATTGGTCCCCAGTACGGTATTGTACAAGGTACCTCATTGGTCCACAGTATGTTATTGTACAAGGTATCTCATTGGTCCACAGTATGTTATTATACAAGGTACCTCATTGGTCCACAGTATGTTATTGTACAAGCTGCTTCATTGGTCCACAGTATGTTATTGTACAATGTACCTCATTGGTCCACAGTATGCTATTGTACAAGGCAGCTCATTGGTCCACAGTATGTTATTGTACAAGGCATCTCATTGGTCCACAGTATGTTATTGTACAAGGTACCTCATTGGTCCACAGTATGTTATTGTACAACGAAACAAGGGCTCGGGTGATTTCTGCACTGAGCAGGTTTTAGACAAGGTTGAAAGCGACAGTGCACAAGGAATGAACAAGCAGTGACCAGGCTGTTTGCACACCCCATGACCTCCAAGTAGAAGTGGAGTGGTGGCCATTTGTTATTTAAATGGCCCATTTAAAGTGCAGTCGTTCTCCGCCTTCTCTGTAGCGCTAAAGCATTGCTAGTCTTAGAAATGTGTTTGATCGTGCCGAGGAAATTACTTATGATGTTTATGCTAATAATTACCTGCGAGAAGTAATCTGATTTGGTAGTTGATGTACTTCTATATATAATGCCTGGTTGAGTGTGTCAGGAGTCGTCTGTTCCATTCTAATTAATTTTGTGGTTATCGCTTGAGTGTGACCATTTTGCCCTCCGTTGACAGAGCATATTCGGTGAGACAGACTCTTGCCCTGCCATAGACATGGATATTCTAACAGTCCCTGTTGAGGAAAACCATGCTTTGATACTACCGATGAACAATCTCCCTACATTGGTAAGAACTGCTATACAGAAAGCGCCCAAATATGCTGTGTCACCTGTCTTGCATTGCCATATCTCCCTTGTCATCACTACCGCATGTGCTAAGGTACATGGTCTAATTTATAGGGTATCAGTTTTTGGTATATTGCTTTTTGTTATATAATTCATAGCAAGGCCAAAGCTACTTCTGTCAGCTGGTAATAGAAGGTGGTGAAAATGTTACTGTACCAGCCAAAAGAGACGGCAATAACATAACGTGTTCGTCATATCAGGTAACTAGGACACTCGCTGTGTTTTGTCTAGCGCATGTTCCCGAGACCACACTTTCTAATATGGTAGATACACAAAGTTTATCATTTCTGGACTAACCAGTCCCACACTCAGGCTGTTGGGTGTTGCTTCTACTCTATCAATCTGTCATCAGTTTTGTCTTAGAGGAATTACTGAGAATTAAGCCGGCACTTCTGGCCGTACACAACCATCTGGTAATGAAGGAACGACATATTGATATTCCTTACAATGGAGACCTCTATTCATTTCTACCTGACACACTCATACATTACCTTATAACAGATACAAAAAGTCGTTGGATGTTTAACTGAAATGGTCACTTTTGCCATGACACTCAGCGCTTGTCATGACGTAATCACAAGGAAACCAGCTTGTTGTTTGTCTCGTCATATTCTCGTGTGAATCAATCATTGTTGAAAAGTAGTTGCTACCCATCATAGACTTGTTAGTTAATGAGATCTCACTGATAGTTTACTGTCCCCAATTGTAATATTGTAATATCCAGTAAGAGTTCACCAATCTGCACATTGTAGTATGGTGTCGGGCAGCAGTCGCAATCATTCTACCTCCACAACTTCACCGTCGTTGTTCTGTTTGGAGACGATCGATGGCATTTGGCCACAGCCAGGGGTGAGATAGGCATTTTCTCAGTCATTTTAATAATAATCTCACATACACTTGACTTTTTTTACAATCACTCGGTAAACAATATTTTTATGTTTACCCTTGGTTTGTAGGTAAGGTGTACGACTGCTCTCATAGGAGTGTGTGCACACAGTGTGTGCAAGCTGTAGACAACACCAAGTGTGTATGGTGCTCTGACAACAAGCAATGCCACTACAACCGGTGTCCAACTGGCGCTACCATCTTTTCCTGCCCCTCTCTTGATATAATTGATGATCAAGTAAGTCTCTCTGTTGACCAGTTCAGTACTTGCTATCACAACATTGAGTTGACTGCGTGGTGTAATTATTCATACAAGCTTTTACCAAAATGTCAAACTGCATGATCATCCCTAAATATTTGCCTTGGTTTAAGAAAGTTGGTTTCTAGCTGTGAGTTCTATGCCGTGCCATTGCATCGAAATAAAAATGCCTCTCGGCTTTCGCAACGGTTCCGGCAAATCAGAATTTGACAAACATGATTTTGTGATGAATCATGAGCCATTTGATATGTTATTGTGGTGGTATGATAGGTTGAACCAACAGATTTACCAGTTGAAGGCGGCATAACGCTTACAATACCAGGTGAAGGACTGATTGTTGATAACGGTTACGCTGTAGCCAACATCACCATAGGTGACCAACCCTGCACAGATATCTCTCCTGGACCCAACATCCCTCCTCAAAGTAGAGGTGTACAAAAGTGAGCAAACACATTCTATTCTCCTGTTCAGACTTTCTAACTTGCCCAGTTGCTGTAGATCTCTACACTACCTTGTCTGTTGGTTTTATAGATTGCGATGTACTGTCCCAGGGGTAGAGTCTCGGCGTCAAAGTGGTTTGCGTGTGGTTATCGATGGAATTTCTTGGTATAAATCATCGTTTATCAACTACTATGACCCAGTTCTAAAGAGCTTGTCCGTGTACAGTAACAATTATCACAAGTACGGTCCTGTATCAGGAGGTACTGACATGAAGGTATGGCCTAATCTACCTTCAAATCAACTCAATCGTTGATGTCAATGTTTTCTCTTCGTCCAGCCATTGCTGTCATCGTGCCTTGCAATAGCTGCTCATTTGCAGTATTGAGTTTTTGTGCATTCCTGATTTCCATACATATTCAGAAATAATTGTAAATAAATAATAATAATAATAGTGAAGCTGTATTTTTACAGTGTCATATATCTCTGGTTGAAATGTTTCAGCTGTCTTGTCTTCAAGCACCATTTATAGGCATAGTTGTTATAAATACAAGCATGTTGAACAGCAAAGTGCATTATCGAAGATACCAGTTCAGGTTTAGCAATCCTTTCTCTGCTTCTCCCCTATCTCTGCAGAGCTTTGCACTTTGCTGTGCTAGAAAGGAATTATACTTCACCTGTGCCAACTCCCTTCAATAAAATGGTTGTTTTTGATCTGGACGAAGTATAGCAACATGCATTTTATACTAGAGCCTTGCAATGGGCCATTATAACACCTGCCATCGGCCATATATTACTCTAGGATCGCTTTAACGACTTCGTAAATTATAGACCACATTCCTTATTTGCCCACATTTCATAGCCGGGAGGTAACTTTATATTCAACAATGTTTAGAGGTAATTGCGTATGCATGAAATTCAATTAAGACTGTCATATGGCGATTATCTAAACCAAACTGTTTCCACTTCCAGATCTAAAATGCACTGCTTTTTCTTTTTTGGCTGCGGTTGAATCACGCCTTTGCGTGTAAACATGGTCTCCGCACACAACTGTTGATTTGTCATTGCTGACCAGATAAACATCTCCACCCCGTTTTCTGTTTACAGATAACTGGAACCGACCTTATGGAGCTGGCTTCTACTGAATGGCACATCGAGTTCATCAACTCTAAACTAACTTCTTATCCTCCTCTTCGCCTTACTGACTGCGTAATGTAGGTATTAGCCGTGTGTTCTTTTTATAGAGGTCATTGCGTACATACACTGCGTTATGGGTAGATGTATTGTGCTGTATGTATTGTACGATTCATTTAGCGAGAAGCAGCACGATTGGGTGAGATGTAAGACCCCTCCGGTTGCTGCGACAGGAAGCTATATGGCCAGACTTCAGTTTACAGACAAGTCGTACAAGAGAAACCTGACCGATGAAGGACAAAGATTTGAATACAAACCTGACAGCACAATCACTGCCATTTACCCCAGCAGTATTATACAGTGGTTAGTGTTAGTATAGTACCTAGTAACCCTATACATCAGCTGTTACCCTTGTTAGTTATCAACTATGTATGTTATATAGGGGGGGTAAAGCCTTCACAGTCAACGGCTCTCACATAGATTCGGTCAGTAATCCGTTACTGCGAGTGAATGAGTCACTGTCAACACAAGGTTGCACCGTGATGTCTTCAGAGAAGATGACATGCATGTATCCAAAGTTTGACAAGACTGGAGTGACACCGTTAGTGATTGTTATGGACGGCATTGACACTGCGAGGACAACATTAAACATCACCGTCAAGGATAACCCTTACTTCAACAAGTTGGATCCCGAAGACAAACCTAAAGGAGAAACACTCATATTGGATGTAAGCAGGCTTTGATTTGACTTGTACAAAGTTATTGACTGGTTTGTCTCAGTTGGTCCTCAGGCTATTACTTGTCCAACTGCTGCATTGTAGGGAGAGTTTATAGACAACGTAGAGTTTGGCGACATATCTGTATTCGTTGGCGGGGAAACCTGCAATATAACCAAGAAAGAGTCTACTACTGTCATATGCATACCTCCACAACTCACAGAGAAACAGCAAAATAAGAATACAGATGTGACTGTGAGTAGACAGTAGTTAGTAGACGGTAGTTAGTAGACGGTAGTTAGTAGACGGTAGTTAGTAGATGGTAGTTAGTAGACAGTAGTTAGTAGACAGTAGTTAGTAGACAGTAGTTAGTAGACAGTAGTTAGTAGACAGTAGTTAGTAGACAGTAGTTAGTAGACAGTAGTTAGTAGACAGTAGTTAGTAGACAGTAGTTAGTAGACAGTAGTTAGTAGACAGTAGTTAGTAGACGGTAGTTAGTAGACGGTAGTTAGTAGACAGTAGTTAGTAGACAGTAGTTAGTAGACAGTAGTTAGTAGGGGGTACGGACCATTCGAAACTGACATTTCGAAAATAGACACTTCGAAACTCTTTGGGGACGGGGGTTAGGGATTTTGGGTTGGGGGGCTCAGGTTTAAGAGTTTCGAACAGTTCATTTTCGAAACGTCAGTTTCGAATCATGGCGGAATCAGTTAGTAGACAGTAGTTAGCAGACAGTAGTTAGTAGACAGTAGTTAGTAGACAGTAGTTAGTAGACGGTAGTTAGTAGACGGTAGTTAGTAGACAGTAGTTAGTAGACAGTAGTTAGTAGATGGTAGTTAGTAGACGGTAGTTAGTAGACGGTAGTTAGCAGACAGTAGTCAGTAGACGGTAGTCAGTAGACGGTAGTTAGTAGACAGTAGTTAGTAGATGGTAGTTAGTAGACAGTAGTTAGTAGACAGTAGTTAGTAGACGGTAGTTAGTAGACGGTAGTTAGTAGACAGTAGTTAGTAGACGGTAGTTAGTAGACGGTAGTGAGTAGACGGTAGTTAGTAGACGGTAGTTAGTAGACAGTAGTTAGTAGACAGTAGTTAGTTGACAATAGTTAGTAGACAGTAGTGAGTAGACAGTAGTTAGTAGACAGTAGTTAGTAGACGGTAGTTAGTAGACGGTAGTTAGTAGACAGTAGTAGTTAGTAGACAATAATTAGTAAACAGTAGTTAGTAGACAGTAGTTAATACTGCCTCTCAAACCCTAATCTCATAAACCTTATCTCTACTGTCATCTGTATATCTTGGGTAACAAATTATTGTAAGCCATGTAACATGGAACAGTTGCAACCTTAATTGACCCTTAAACCTGGCGGTACCGATGGTTTGTGTAGTTCATGGCTGTAGATATCACTATCAGCCATACCAGCTCAACAAACATAAACATGCTAACTCCAAGGATTCTATATTCCATTTCAGGTTGAAATCTTAGGCGTTCAGCGCTTTCCATCGCTTGGAACTTTGAATTACCAAATAACTGAGGACAATAAGTTACCTAAAGGCGTCATTGGTGGGATTTCAGGAGGCGCTGCTGCTGCTGCAATTATTATGATTATTGTCGCAGTGCTTTTGTTCAAGAGATCCAGATATCATAAACAAAGGTATAAGTCAATGGTGAAACATGTTGATCAACTGGAATGTAATTCTAGACACGAGATCAAACAAGGTAATAGAATAATCCGGAGGATTGCACCATTACCCTTTGCATTTATCTGTGATGTAACAGTGGCAAGATTTTGTTCATAGATTATGCTCCGTTGTTTTTTTATTGTAGCTTTTGCTGAGTTGCAGACGGACATGACTGACCTGATGAGCGATTTAAACGTGACGGGTATTCCCTACTGGGACTACAAAAACTTTACCTTCAAAATTTTATTTCCTGGACAGACAGACCACCCAAGTCTACACAAACTAATGGTTTGTTTGACACTAAAATTTTAGAGACTAGCAAAATATTTCAATATTGTCTTTGTTTATCTTTTTTTTATTTTGATAGCAAAAATAATCGTGTTTCTTGCGTTGCAGACAAAAAGAAAAGCCGCTGTTATGCAAGCCCTCGACATGTTTGAGCATTTGATACAAAATAAGGATTTTCTGACGTCGTTTATCCACACGTTAGAGCAACAGCGTACATTCACGATGCCAGACAAAGTTCAGCTGGCAGCATTGCTGATGCTCACACTTCAACATAAGATGGACTACACCACGACGTGAGCATGATTATTTTTGTATGATAATGTTTTAGCTCTCATGAAGCTTTTGGAACATAATTATTTCTTTCCAAACTTGTAGAGTGATAAAAGAATTACTCTCTGATTTGATCAAATCGTCCATGCGAGACAAACATCCGAAGTTACTTCTGCGGAGGTCGGAGAGTGTCGTAGAAAAGATGTTAACTCATTGGCTATCTCTTTGCTTATACAAATACTTGCAGGTAATTGGTCGGTAATTAGATCAGTGAAATCTCAGGTTTTGGGACTCGCGCATCATTGCAGCGGATTATCTCCTAGTGCAGTTCATACGTTACCTGGTAATAGTGATAGTAATACAGGAAGTGATCAATTATCCAGTATTTCCAGCATGAGTACAGTTTCTGTGCCTGGCCCAAGAGCCAGCAGTAGCAGGTAGGTGTATGAGTGCTTGTGTGTTATACAGGATCACGCTGGCACCCCTCTGTTCATGCTATACAAAGCCATCAAACATCAAATAGACAAAGGACCGGTCGATGCTTTGACTGGGGAGGCTCGATATTCGTTATCCCAAGAACGTCTGCTTCGACTGACGGTTGACACCAAACCCCTTGTAAGTTTGTAGAACATTCCATCTGTTGTCATTTGCACCGGCTCCCTTTTGTCTCTTCACTCAGTCATATTCTGCTACATCCTCACTTATTCAGACATTGGATGTGATTTTGGAAAATGGCGAGAGGATCCAGTGCAAAGTCAATGACATCGATACAACAACCCAAGTGAAGGAAAAGATTTTAGATGTGCTCTACAAAAACCAAGCCTTTTCTCAACGACCTTGCGCGTTGGACTACAATCTGGGTTGGCATAGATACTTCTTACCAACGATAGATAATACATGAAAGATGCGGCCGTGATTGTTTCATTATTAATGTCTAATTCCTTACCATATTTTTGTTGTAGTCTGGAAATCATTTTTATATCACAGGCATATCGCAGCTGTTCATGCCTGTACTTTTTCTTTGATAGAATGGCATCATGGGATAGCGGGCGTACCAATTTGTGATGAAGATTTGACCTCACAGACAGTAAATGGTTGGAAACGATTGAACACTCTGGCTCATTACAGCATACCTGATAACGCCACCATGAAACTTGTATCTAGGCACAGACCTAACTCGCTACAGTCTGACCGTAAGTGCTTCGGTACAATTCCCTTCAAGCGTTTCATGCAATCCACATCATTTGTATTGCTGAATTATTATGAATTACCGCTATTTTGATCCTTCGCTTACAATATTGGTGCTTGCAGGAAGTTTAGACACGGACAGGCTGTGCAATACTCTCTCAAGCAATCGCGAGCTTGGCACACCGAGAGGAACATTAAACAGGAATGGAGCGCTATCTACCAGCAATCTACAAGATCATTTCATACACAGTCACACCACCTTGTGGCATTTGGTAAGCTTCGTGGGCTGAATGTGTGTGCAACCTGCCTTTGTCTGTCAACTTATTTAGAATCTGTTAGACTCGTAAACTGAATGTTTTGTTGCAGTCAAAAAGTTCAGGGTCGCAAACTCTGCCAAAAGACAGACAACAAACAATGATGTCAGAGATCTTCCTCACGCGTCTCCTGAAGACGAAAGGAACGCTGCAGGATTTTATCGACGCTTTATTTAAAACCATCTTTTCAGCTGACAATCTGCCTCCTACCATCAAGTTTCTATTTGACTTCTTGGACCAAGAAGCTTTGAAGCATGGCATAACCGACCCAGAAGTGGTTCATGTCTGGAAAAATAACAGGTAGGCACCTGGATGGACGAGATTTCCTTGTTCGTTATTTTACTCCTTAAGTTAATAAGTTGGCACCCATCCAAATGTCTATTCGTCTCTCATACTTTTAGTTTAAACTTGAGGTTTTGGGTGAACATCATCAAAAATCCAGAGTTTGTTTTCGACATCCACAAGTCGGAGGTAGTTGATGCCAGCCTGTCAACTATTGCTCAAACCTTCATAGACAGCTGTGCCATGACTGAATCAGACTTCGGAGTGGTGAGTTGGCACCTGTACAAGACAGCAGGCTTTGATGTTCTTATCATTGCATATGGTCATGTTTCATCTATGCCAGCACTTTGCGACATAGACGTATATATAGATTTGCATTCCTTAGTTTGTCCATGTTTGCTGGTTTTAATGTTGCGGTATCATCTATGAGAAATAGCAGACTCGTTGAACAGATTTTGACAATATCTCCATTTGATGTTGTTAACAGGACGCTCCAATAAACAAACTGCTCTTTGCTAAGGACCGACCACGATATAGAAAGATGCTACAAAACATGTATTCGGAGATACGAAGCAAACCAGCAGTGCCAGAGCAGACATTGAATGCTCACCTCAATGAGCTCTCCAAGGTAAACTCACGTAACTGTCACTGCATGTATGAAATGAACTTTACAGTCAGTAATATTGCAGTACTGTAGTCAGCGCCTCCCTTGGTTGCAGATGTATCCGAGAGAGGTCTACAGAAACTCAGCGCTCAAAGAGATTTATCAATTTGCTCAGAGATATCAATCACAGGTCAGTGAGCTTTGTCCGTCCCCTACATCCCTGTCTCTCTTCTACATCCCTGTCTCTCTCTCCTACACCCCTTCTATCCCCCACACCTTTGTCTATCTCCTACACCCCCGTCTCTCCTCTACACCCTGTCTATCCCCTCACACCTCTGTCTCTTTCCCTACATCCCTGTCTCTCTCCTACACCCCTGTCTATCCCCCACACCTCTGTCTCTCTCCCTACACCCCTGTCTCTCTCCTACACTCCTGTCTATCTCCCTACATCCCTGTCTCTCCTATACACCCCTCTCTATCCCCCACACCCGTGTCTCTTTTCCTACACCCCTGTCTCTTTTCCTACACCCCTGTCTACCTCCTTACCCCTCTTTCTCTTAAGAAGCTTACTGAAGCATACAAGCTTGGCAAAGTCATAGATATAAGTAGTACAGTATAACTGAGGACAAACGGTAACCTGCTGGCACAAAACATAGACAAATATTTCAATTATGTCCTTGACATAGAGCTGATTTCAACATGCTCAGTGTATATACCAATGTTTGTGTGTAACTTGAACTTTCTCAGTTCATGGCCATTATGATATTTCAGATAATTCAAGACTTGGAAGAAAACTTTCCCAAGCACAGAAATCCAAACCTGACCACCTTACTACAAGATATTGTGACCACGCTAGACGAGAGACAAACTCCCATGACAGACTTTGTGTAGACCAACCCCCTCCCTGCTCATGGTTGTCAAGAGCAATTGTCTCCACTCGCCAATGTCTCTTTCATTAGACAGCTGTACATATTACATTTATATATATTTTTATACATAACTTTTGTAACAAATATATCAATACATTATCATAAAAACTGCAAAAATCAACAGAGAATAATAGATTTCCAATCAAGCAAAAAAGTTGAGGGAAACAAGCCTGACACAAGAGAATAACAGGCTACTATAGAACTAATTCCATTAATATTTGGCTGCCTCTTTCCTGCACTGCATTTTGGGATGGTAGTATCTAATTAATGAGCTAGCCATATTCACAGGCAATAACTTTTCGTCTGTACAGTTAATAAATCACAAAAAACCAGCAAACTACCAAACGAGTAGCTGAGATTGCTAATATCCATGGCAACAAAAAAAGTTGAATGTTCCACAAGTTGGGAGGGCGAGCTGAAAGATTGTAAAAAGGGAAAAGTAAATCTTCCGATTGATTGTCCATTGCATCATCTACTCTGCCAAATCAAATATTTCGGCCAATAAGCCCTCAGAGAACTCAATCTGGCCTTTGAGACTGGTCAGCACTCGCCTCTGCTCGCCATTCAGCTCTCTCAGGTTGGAGACCATCATTAAAACTTTAGGGAAGAGACCAGAGTCTGACCGATGGTTGATGTCTATCTGGCTCTGTAATGCTTGAATTAGTATTTCCTGTAACTTATTCACCTTTTCTCGGTTCGTAAGACCTCCTCTGTCTGTGACACAAACAAAAGCAACATGATACACTACGGACTCCAAACAAACAACAACAACTTGATACACTATGGACAGATAACTCCAACAACAGCAGCGTAGTACACTATGAACAGGTAACTCAAACAGCGTAGTACACTATGGACAGGTAACTCCAACAAACAACTGCTATGTTACATCCCCAAAGCGTTGCGATGGGCATGGTTGGGAAATACCGCAATTACTGACCGAAAGTGGTGTCGGTAACCCTGCCTTTCGTCAATTTCGGTAAAAAGGATAACGGATAACACATTTTATATAACTCGGTAAAACAGATTTCGATATTTTTATTAAATTGTTTACAAAATAATAAAGGATAGCCAATTTTAAATTAGCTCAGTGAAACAGTAGTATCAATAAATAATCAGTAACAACGATTCATTCTTACTGCAAGATCACTCTAATTACTCAACTAGTAAATAATAATATGCATAACAACAACATGAGTGAGTGAAATAATTATTTTTTTAAAAATAACTGCTTCGTGATTGAAAAGTAATAGAAAAGAAGGACTGAATAATTATTATTCCAGCGAAATAATCCTGTACCTTTGACTTCTTATCTTACCATTAAATCATTGCTGAACTAAATGTTATTAGAAGTGACGTTATTGTAACAAGTGTAGAAAAATGAGTGCATGATTTTTCAACTTTTCTTATTATTCTTGAGATGGACCACAACATTTCGGCTATGGCACTCTGCATACAGTGATGGCAGTCTGCATACAGTGATGGCACTCTGCATACAGTGATGGCAGTCTGCATATAGTGATGGCACTCTGCATACAGTGATGGCGCTCTGCATAGAGTGATGAGAAAAACTAAAATTCCTAAAACAGCTTTTTGTAAGAATGATCTTTCAGTGCGATCTCTGTTGTAGTTGTTCCATGGTCTGAGAAGACAAAAGATAGCGACCGCACTTTCATTGCTAAGTGTCACGTGAGCTTCATTCATACCTTCAGCCAAAACAATAATAAAACTGATTTTGCTATGCTATTATTTACATCACCCCACAAAAACTGTCGACCAAAGAAGTTATTACAGTTGTTAATGTGCAACATGAGCTGTATAACACTGTATATTGATCAATTATCATTAACTTGATAATAATAATAAATTAAATAAATAAATATAGTATTATAATAAATAATAATAATTATTATTATTTATAATTATTTATTAGGATTACTGCTATTATTATTTAGAAAAAATAAATATTATTTAATTAACATTAAATAATGTTTAAAGTTGTCTCATGGATGATGTTATGATTTTCATCAATAAGTTTAAACAATTATTCATTGTGATTATTATTAATTATTATTAGTTTTAAGTAACAATTAATTAGTATTATTACCGATAAGATTATTTTCCTTTTGTTTAGAATTATTATTATTAAAAATAAATTGTAACTCGTTCATCTGTGGTAATAATATGGAGAATATTATAATTAGCAGTGTTTTATTGCAAAAACTGCACATAAAAAACACACGTTTGTTGTGATCCTAGGACAGAGGTTGGTATTATGACTATATAGTATCTACAAACATTAACAATAATGCTTGTAATGTTTAATTACTTTAGTTATTAATGATGATGTATATCATACAAAAAATAGCAAAAAAAGAATTACCGGCCCCTGTAGCGTACCAAAACTCGTACAAACCACGGTTAGCAAAAACCGAAATACCGACCAATTCCAAGGCTATCTTTACCGACTTTAAAATAATTATCCTGGCCAGCACTACCTGAGGGTAAATGTTACTACATAGCAGAGACACTATACTTGCTGGTTATGGTAATGCAATACACGCTCACCTGGTCGAATAAGCATCAAGGCACAAAACAATGCTGTCTCCACATCAGTAAGACGAAAGCCACTGAAACTTGATGCAAAATTAAAAAGGAGATCTACGAAAGAACTGCCCATGAGGAAGCTGTTTCTCAACTGTTGTTTGGTGTAGGCTGAGTCGATGCCACTGAGTAACATAAGCTCTTTGTCCGGGTCTATGAAGGAGGCTTGCATAACGCAAGCAACCTGAACACAAAGCAATCAATGCAACAAATGAAAGTCTAATGTCAAACTATGGCAGTTACTTGTGAATGCTTGCATCAAGTGTGAGAGTTGTCCCCTCAATGCATAGAGTGAGGCAGACCATAGACAGTGTGTGGAAGGCACAGACCACCAGACACATAATTGAATGTGTATAAGTTCAGCTCCAATGGTGCCTATTGCTATAGGTATGATCAGCAAGAACATTCATGATTTCTATGGCTAGTGGCCGACTACACACGCAACATGAGGACACCACTTCAGTCAGTCCCTGCATTGATTTTCCACAGATTGAGATTTAAATATCTGTTTTATTAAATAAAACAGTATGTTTTCATAATTGAAAACTGGTTTTCAAACTGTTAGCCACTTGATAATTTATATTCACTGATTCTGTTTCTGGCAATACACAGACACATTGATAAAATGTCAATTAAAGTTGTCTTGTCGATGTCCACGTAGCAGATGGTGTACATAAACGGCAAAAATCTACCAACTTTCTAAACAGGATCAGCAAATAGAAATATTACTAATAACAACCATCATAATTACAACGCGTATAATTTCATACATTTCTATCAATATCATTAAACAGCTTTGATAGTTTACATGTAAATTTACATCCTGAGATAAATTTATAGAGATTTTATGTATAACGTTTTATAAATTTCTATTCTCCGTAAGTAATTAAATTCAGGTTTGGCATGAATAATGCATACAACTGATTCATTAGGAATTTTTTGACAATTAACTCAAATTTTTAAAATAAAAAATTCATTAATTTTTCGAACTTCATGAATTTTTATTCTTTTTCTTATAAACTTTGCACATTTTATCAAAATATACTAAGATGTGATAGTGACATCATCAGGAAGTCAGCGTGACCTAGTGGTTAGCCTCCGGGTTTGCTTACATTTAACATTACATTATACTGGCTAGATATATCAAATAAGAGACATTGTTTTGTGCTGTTTAGCCAATAACGTGTCCTAAAGGCCTCCGAATCTGCAACCTTTCACATCTAAATAATTAGAAAAAGGCGCATCAATTCAAATCATTCCAAATTTCTAAAATTATTCAAAAAAATCATCAACTTTCCCAACTAAGAATAAATTTACTAATTACAGACACAAAATAAGTGATAGGTTAGCCCTGATAACCATCTAGTTTCTTCCATCTTCAACAGTAACAACTCCTGTAGCCTTATCGATAGACTTTCAGTGGTTACAAGTTCATGAACACCTTTAATCGTGCACAAGATCTTAAAAACCATTATTTATGTTTTCTGGTTTCAAATAATACCATTTATAATAAATTTTTGTTACAGATGCTTTCCAGAGGCAAAATGTCTCTTTTCTCCCTTGGTTATACTTGGTTTCCATGATATCTCGTTTAAATGCTGCCCAGAATCAAAAGCGGCAAGAAAAAACTGCAAACTTACAGTCCTGCAAGTAGCACATAACACTTTTAATGTATTCACTTCACCGCATTTTAAAAAAATACGCTGTTGTCCCAACATGCCAGCAGTTTGAAAGCTCTAACTGCAAGAGAACCACGAAATTATTTTGAAACTGGCAAGGACACCCAAAATGAAAAGGTAAAAAAGATATTTATAAAATTGGTCAAAAAATAAATTTATATTACTTTTCTCGATTGTTTGTGAAGAAACTTTTGTACTCATGTTCTAGACATGAGGAGAAATATTGAGATAGGGCACTTTGGTCAAAGAAGGTTGAGGTGGTGAGAGACGAAGCTGATAAAACCAAGAGATGGATATTGTTATACAACATGCTGCGAGAGCGTTAGGAATAAATAAACCAATGAATACACACCTCAAAGGAGCCTCCTTTTATAAGTATAATTTGATCATCGGTTTCTAGAGCCGTGAAGCCAGGAATTCGTTTAGCAAAGTTAACAACGTCAGTGATGGCCTCATTAAACCTTGCTTCATACGCCTTCCAGCATGCAGCAGCTAAACTGTCATCTAGGTTAGAGATTGTAGCGGGACAGGCCAACTTTTCTGTTAGACTTTGCCGCATGGTCATTGTGTTGTTGAAGGTAAACTGAACAGTCTCTATGTATGCATCGTAGACAGTGGAGGCTACATCAGCCATATTTACTGCCTGCACATCAGCGTTAGACTGAGCACCTTCTACCAGCACTACCTGCTGTTGGTCCAATACGGACACATCAGACCCATCTCCTGGCATGTGCAATCTCTTGCCGTGATCATCGGGCAGTAAGTCAGGCTCTCGGTACGGCCTCTTCTTTAAAGGGCTACGGTACATCAAGTGTTCTGTGCTGGTCACATGACCTGTTCCAACTGCTGCCGGAGCCTTGCTGCCGGATTCTGAGTCGTGGATGAGTATTGCATTGGATGCATCAGCAGCAGAGTTAGGAATGATCAGCTTGCTTGGGGTGGTAGCACCACCGACCCTCACTGGAGAGGTAGCATTTAAAATCTGTACGTTGGACATGTCAATGACTTCTCCTGATGGTGTGGTTATGAACGTCTGCAAACGTCGAGAGCTAGCTATATGCTATATATATGTACTAGCTATATGTCATATACATGTACAAGCTATATGTTATATATATGTGCTAGTTATATGTCATATATATATATAGGTACTAGCTATATGTCATATATATATATGTACTAGCTATATGTCATATATATGTACAAGCTATATGTTATATATATATGTACTAGCTATATGTTATATATATGTACAAGCTATATGTTATATATATATGTACTAGCTATGTTATATATATATGTACTAGCTATGTTATATATATATGTACTAGCTATATGTTATATATATGTGCTAGCTATATGTTATATATATGTACAAGCTATATGTTACATATATATGTACAAGTCATGTTATATATAAAGGTATACATATCAACCTGCTGATTCAAAGGAAACTTGTTTGTGTTGACAATCAACAGTTTAGTGCCAGAAGTGGAGGCTCCCTCAAAGCCTGGAAGGTGAGCAATCTTCAATAGACTGATCGTGTCATTTTGCTTTTGACCTAATTTGCTCTTTTTCTGCTCAGAGTTTTTTTGTCGATTACGATTTCTCTACAAAGACAGATTAACACAACGATAATATAACCCTACTACTGTAACTCCACTAATATATTCGTGTGCCAAGTCAACTCACATTCAGAACTTCACTATTACATATCCGAGCTTTCTCCAGACTTGTTTGAAGTTGTGTTTCAGACTGATGAAGCCCTCTGTGGGCTGACACATCTAACACTTGCTGAGCTACGTCAGCAAGTGCTGCACTGGCATTATCAGCATTGCTGGCCACAGCAGTTGATAATGTTATGTTGCCCTCACTCAATGCAGTGCTGACGTTGGGCTGGCTTACTATTGCAGAAGTGCTGCCGGGCTCCAAGGTAGGAGAAGATATAGTGACCACTCCATCGTGGCTCTCAGCCTTGAGGCTTAGCAAGCCATGCAGAGCCTGAGCTGTCTGATTATCCTCTATGGTCTTACACGCCTCAGCTATTGTCTCCCTCATCTTTCTAGAGCGACGACCCAACTTGGCAGCTAGAGAGCAAAAAGAGGTTTTGCTAGAGTTGTCTTTGATGGCCATTTATAGACAATTTCAAATGAAAGCAAGCTTACGAATACCTCCTCGAGACATGCCAAGAGACAAACATTTCTGAAGTCGACAGTATTGGCAGCGGTTTCGGGTAGCAACTGTAATCTCACACGACTTGGAGTAATAACAACGTCTCCGAGATGGGTCTCCAATATCTTGTAACGCACGCCGAAAAAATCCCTGTTAAACAAAGATATAAAAAGTCAAATACGCAATCATTTGGAGGAGGGCTCAATCATTTGAAGGGGGGGGGGGCGCAATCATTTGGAGAAGGGGGGCGCAATCATTAGGAGAAGGGGGGCGCAATCATTAGAAGAAGGGGGACGCAATCATTTGTAGAAAGGGGGGCGCAATCATTTGGAGAAGGGGGACGCAATCATTTGGAGAAGGGGGGCGCAATCATTAGGAGAAGGGGGGCGCAATCATTAGGAGAAGGGGGACGCAATCATTTGGAGAAGGGGGGGGGGGGCGCAATCATTTGGAGAAGGGGGACGTGTATGACAGTCAATGTTGCCCACCTTACAGCCTTCACAAGCCAGCACACCGTAGTGCAGACCAGAAGCCTTGTCGTTGCAAACCAAACATTTAGCATCGGCAGCAGGCAGCAAAGGGTCCACAACTACGCTAGAATCAGACTGGAATGCTTCCTCAGATGTGGAAATATTGACTTGTAGTGATGGCACCGACTCACCAACTGGACTTTGTGTTATCACTGCACTAGATATGTATTTTGTACTCATATCAATGCCAGCTGACGCCATAGACGTCTGAATATACTGCGTACTTTCAGATGCATCTGCAGACAACGGATCTATAACAATTGATGATGCAGCGATTATACTTGATTGATTTGATCGGTACATTTGTATGATGGTTGATTTCAACAATATAGCAGAAAGTACAACTGTAAAAATAGTTGTAAATAACATTTACATGAGGGGCAATCTATGTCTCAAATGTTTGCAGATTCACCAAGAAAAGCTACATGACCATAACAAACCCATCAACCACAAAATAAAAAATGCAAGAAATGATGCGTGATAGACAAAACAATAATTAAATAATTATAAACCATGGCCAATTAGCCTTGGTGTCCGTCTTTTTTTCAGATCCCCAATCCACTAAAGTTTTAATTTGAAAAAAATTAAAATCTCTATATTTCAAAAAGCGCAAATAGCTCAATAAGAAACATCCTACTCTATCCTGTTGCATCAAAAGCTCCACCCATTACAAAAAAACAACTAGACTTTTATGGTAAGGGCTTACAATTCCTTATGAGTAGATGATGGGAATATTGGGAGACACTCCCCATGATTATTAATTTTGAAGTGGCCAGCAAGAAAATGCAATTTTACTAGTCACCAATCACTGTGTATACTAAATGTTGTCATTTCAAATTTTAAAATAGAAGCCCTAGACCAATTTGGAGAAATTTCAAATTATAACAATTCTGGCAAGTTCCCACAGTGAAATTTTCTAGAATAATGTGTTGGACTCCAAGCATGATGGGAAGAACATAATAGAAATACAAATAGGGGTAGGACAAACTCAGAGAGCAGATAAGAGAGAGATGGTCAAATGTTCATGAAAGTAGACATATGCGGAGGGTGGCAGTTAGCAGTTCCTGGATGGATATAGATACAGATTACCATAATGCAGCCTGATATAGACCAAAATGGGTAGGCACTATTATGAACCGGCGCAAATAAACCGTAGGAAGTCTTGCACCAGGATGTCAGGTATTTACCAGGTATGAGTATTTCGAGAGGCAAAACAATTTTCATCCACCTGGAGACCTGAAAAGGTGGAGAACAAAAGTAAAGCACGAAGTTGGGATTTGAGAATTTTTACACCTTTTGAGACTCAAAAAACAACATAAAGAAATAATCAACCATTAGCAAGACAACCAGATGTCTCAATCAATCGGGTACCAAACCTGTTTGCTGATTCATATCATGATTATGGTTGGCTATAATGGAAAATACAGTAACAGGAAAGTAGGAGAAAAGCTACGAAATAGAAGCTAGAAACTTAGAATGCAAACAATAAATAGTCCCCACGTTTGTTGGATGTGGCGGTGCATCAGGACTAAGGACGGAATTCAGAACGGACGTAGACAGGAATGAATGCAGACATAGCTCAAATGAACGTAGACACATCCTAGAATGAACGTCGGCAGACCTGGAATGAAAGTTAAATATGTTAGAGAGAAGAAAAATCCGACATTCTTTCCTTGTGAAATAAACTTTTGTTTGGACCTTCATTCCAATAGAAAAAAAATGTTTTTTTTACAAAAGTAATCAACTCCTGGAATGAAAGTCAAAAATGTTTTATATATCGCTGAAAACGAACGTAGACCATACCAGAAATGAACATCGAAAATTTCTTTTTTATAGCATACATGAAATTCATTCGAGGTCTGTTGATGTTTATTCCAGCTGTGTCTGCATTCATTCCTGTCTACGTTTGTTACAATTCTCCTTAAAGGCCGGGCCACACTAGCATGTTGGTGAACCAAACGTTATTCACTTCATTCCTCGTCGTACATTCAATCTGCCACACTATCGTGGACATAAATAACCAATAACCAACAAATGGCCAATAGTAATTTCGTGAGAGCCTAATTTTGCATCGATAAAAACAGAAGTAACAATGTTTGACTCGCTGTTTAATTGATTGACCAATCACCGAGCAGGGATTTTTGGCGAATGCCATCGGTCATTGTTGATGGTCAAGAGCCCTACGTTCAACAAAACGCGTTAAACAGTAAACGCTCGGAAACAGATGCATGCACGTATCCAAGTCATTCGTCAAAAAAAAAGTTTCTGTGGCCTGGCAGTAAAGGTGCGGTCATACTTTGATGATGTTGCAACGAAACACATACTGGAACATATAGATTACGCAATCTTTTAGTTAGCAAGGGCTCTCGTTGACGATTCGGAAAGACCTGGCAGTGCTAGGTTGCTAACGATATCAGCGACATGCTACTGGTTGACTCAAGAATTTTACAATGCTATTGGCCACAAAGCGATTGCCTGGTCAATAAGCGATCCTCGCGCACGAGTGAATACATTAATATTCGCTTGCTAGTAGATTAGTATCTTAATGAAGCGTGACACCCTCACCTGTTAAGGTATCAGTACAGTTATACCTTTTGTTGCAATATCGTCAAAGTGTGTCAGGACCTTAAGATGCTGCCTTTAGAAAATTAGAATGCGAGAACAAAAGTGTTCTACTGTTCATCGCCACAGATGTGAACTATTATTTCCTTGAAATCTCCGACATACCAACGTTTTTGTATTAATACTGAGTATTGTTAAAAACAAATTATTATATCATAAACAATAATATTAATGATGAGAATTAATATTAATTTAAATATATATAGACACTTTGGCTGATAAATGATAATAATGTACAGGAAATACGCAGCAAGGCGCCTGTAACTTAGCAAACATTATAGCGATTCCATTTGTATCATGTGTTAGCATCATTTATTATCATTATCAAACTTTTTACCTTCTCGTATAGTGTTAGCATGTTCGAGGCTACAACTTGTAGCACCGCCCTAATGTTATGTAACTGTTTCCATAAATACAGCTGCTGTGCCTCTCACTCTTCAGTGTATACCGAGAGGCACAGCTAGACAATTTTTTCTAAGAATAAAGATAGCTCACACTCACTCAAGCTTTATACTTGAATACTGCGCAACTTACAGCTTACTACTCTAGAAGGCAATTAGCTCTGACGACCTACTAGGTCTGGCAGCACTAGTGTTGACTGACGAGTGGTAGGCGAAAGGCAGACTCTTGCCTATCACTGCCTACCTTCTAGCAGTTGTGCAGAAGGGCGGACGCTGAGACGGCCGAGCTGACAGCAAGCTTGTCTGGACAGACAGACAACTCTGATACCTAGAGGTGGCGCAGGTGGGCTACCAGGGTGACCAGTGAGTGACGTTACCGCAAAATATTCTTGCACAATAATAACAACATTATTTATTTATTATTATTAATTTTCATCGTCGTCATCATCATATAATCAATGATGATGATGACGACAATGAAAATTAATAGTAATAAATAATTATATTATTATAATTATTAATTATATAATAATAATAATAATAAGTAGTATATAATAATAATAATATTATTTATTATTATTTATATTATTATTATTATTATTATCATCATCAGAAAAGAAATAAGCCCCAAAATCTTCTGCTGAATATACCTTATCATTGTGATTGGAATTCAGAAAATAATCTATAGTTTTCTAATAAACATTAGTAATAAAATAACATTAATAATAAAACATGACAAATTAAATTCACAATCACAACTGCCATGTGCTTTTGTGATGTGACATATATTTAGAAAACTTTCAGGTCGACCATGACCTATATTTTAAAAAATCAATCTAAAAGCTTGATATAGAGCTTTTTGAATAATGCGATAGATCAAAATTCAATGAATAAAAAATTCATGGACCTAGTGCAGCATTGACAATTATTTATTACCAGGTAACCTCCTGTGATGGTCAGAAATCAATCGATCATCAGCCATGGCAAAAGGCGACCTAATTCTTCCCTCGGTTAAGCGCTCTTTGGTGCATGAGTCTAGAATTTTGAAGTGTAGCCGAAAAACTTGTATCCGGAGCATTGACTGTTACGAGTTACCACCACGCCCAATATTCGATACCCAAAAGCTAGCAATCTAATGCTACAACAATTCACTTGCACAAGTGGTGAAAACCCTTCGGGACCAGTGAGACAAAAAAAAGCAAGAAACTATTTTATTTTCAATCAAAAACTGGCTGCGGGTAAACATGACTAGTGCCAGAATTTAAATTTATGATATAATCAGTAAGTAACGGTCGCAAATCCGTCACAAGATCCTTGATCAAAAAACAATGTATTCCCTCTTTTTTCATAAAAAAGAAAAAAAAATTGTTATTATTTATTTATTATTATTAATTATTATAATAATAATAATTATTATTATTAATTCCATGTCGTAAGAAGATGTTACCCTAGCAGTTTATAGCCATAAAAACATGAATGAATCGAATGGTTTAATATATCGATTTAAATTTTTTTGGTGACATTTTTTTCATGCGAAATAACTATAATAATAATAATATAATATTAAATATTTATAATTTTATAGTAGTTTAAAATTAGTTTTTTCAATAAATAAGAATAATATTATTATATTAATTTTCGAAATAAATAATATATAAATACTAATAAAATAAATAATAATTATTATTATAATAATAATTATAATAATAACTACTACTACTATTACAGACTTTTTTGTGAAATTTAAAAATAAAACAACAACTTATTAATTAATTAATAATATTATTATTATTATTGTTCTTATGAAATTCATGCGCTACTTTATATAAATTATTATTATTATAATGCAAGGATCTTAGGACGGATTTTGTATTCTTTTCTGACTCGTATGATAAAGCACAGGCAGCTCCAATCTACTGGCCTGGCGGTGGGGAAGGATGGTTAAAGAGAGTGTATATATATATACACTCAAATCCACTCACCCACCCATCGCCAGGCAAGTAGATTGCAGCTGCCTGTGTGATGTAGCATTACTACGGATTACTTATGTTGCTATGCTTTTTGTATTAATATCTGTCAGCCTGTTATGGTATAGTAGGTAGTAGTAAGTGACAGTCATTCATTATTATTATGATTATTATTTATTATTATAATTAATAATATAATAAATGTAGTAATTAATTGTTATTATTTCTTAATATTGTAACTGCCCTCCCAGAACAATCATAGGTTTCGCACTGATGTGTGATGAGCTTTTATTTGTACATCACCAAGAACACCGTGAAACTAAAATTTTGTTATAAAATGGTTATCAATACCAGATAAAATATAAGAACACACAGGAATTACATTATTGACAAGGTTTTTGATATGAAAAAGCAGCAGCATAGTGATATTCATGTGAGATTACAACATACACAATAGCAAAATATCAATAAAACGTACCTCTATCACCCGTTTCCAGGAGATAGCTAGTTGGTTATACAAAGGTCTATAACATGTAGAATATGTAGTCATAAAATAGTATGTAAGCTGTAGAGCATAATAATTTGCACAAGCAGAACCTTATGTTCTGAAGGTTGAGTAAGAATGAATATTTAGAAAATAAGTAAATAAGTTTACTATGTTTGAATGAATAACCAAAATCTCCAGATAGAATTGTGTAAAACATCTGCCAGTCTGTGTATCTATCTTGGTGTCCATGCTTATATAGCCTATGCAACCATACGTCCAATTAGATTCATGACCAGAGTTGAAGTTTGCCATTGGTTCTCAAACCAAATAGCAATGCTCCGATTCACAAAATTTTCCTATTTGATCTCAATTTTGCCGATTTTGCCGTTGAAAAGATGTGATCCCCAATTCAAACATCCAATTTGCAAAAAAAGAAGGATAAGTTTGTAACAACAATCTCGGCATACTAGAATACAACTAAGTCACAGATCCAGGATTACAAGCTAATTATATGGCAGATCATGCTTTTCCTCTCATAATTATGGTGGCTCAGAACGTTTTGCCTTTTGTGTTTTAAAACGTCTGAACGCTTTCCAAACCGTTTGAACGAATTTGAAATAGTCTGAACTTTTGCAAAAACTTCTGAACGCTTTGTGAACTTAGTAAATCCGAGCCGATTTGCTGGTTCGCTTTATTGGTCATAGATCTACAGTCCATTTATGATGGATAATGTTTCTTCTAAACACTGAACGGTTGAATTTTTTCTAAATAAATAAAATTTTTGATTTAATAAATATTATTTGCTTTAAATTATTTTAAATAATAAATACAACCTAACTGTAAATGTAAAGATTCGTTTTAGAGATTATATTCAACAACATTTTTATACAGTTAATTAACTTGCTCTATGTCTTTTGATCGACGTCTATGTTGACAAAGTTATATAGAGGCTATAAATAAAATTATGACGATCGCTTTTGGTTCGAAAGCCATGTGCTTTGCAAACTTCTCCAACCATTTCAAAATAGTTTAGACTATTTTAAAATGGTTCAGACTATTTCAAAATGATTCATACGGTTTGTAAATAGTTCATACTCTTTCTAAAGCGTCCATACGGTTTGTAATTTCCTAAATCATCTGAATCATTTCTAAACCGTCTGAATTATTTGCAAGACAACTATACGGTTTGCAGATTTTGCAATTGTTGGACAGGAAATACAGTTTTATAGCATTGATCCTGCAACTGCTGAGGCCGACAATTAATTTATTATAACCAACAAGCCCGTTTTTAAACATAGTTTCTTGGGCTATTTTACTACAATTACCCAATTATTTTCAATGTAAAAGACGCTTTGCAAACCGTCTGGACTATTTCAAATCCGTTCATACGCTTTGAAAACGAAACCGTCTAACGTTATGAGCCACCATACATAATGGGGTTTGTGAGAGCAACCTAGCCACTAATTAATTTTCATTGCTATTGTTTGGAGCCAATGCAGTAACAACATGGGCTATTGAAGCTAATCTGTCTGCTAATCATGGATGGTAAAAGACCTGTCAGTAACAATGCAGTTAAACCGATTCCGAGTTTTTGTCAGTTCATTGAATAGTTAATAAAATCTGCCAATTCTGATGCAGTGAATCTGAGTTGGAGCATTTCTAAAACCAAAGATTTGCAATGTATTTCGCTTTTTCAAAAAAGTGTGAAGTAGCTACACGAAGATGATCACAAAAAACTACTTTATGCTAGTACCAGTGCCGTATACTAAATGGCTCTGGCTAGCACCAGATGAATTGGTGCTGAGTATGTAATTCCAAGTTGATGAATAACTCATCCTATTTTCTTCCAATGTGCATAGTTTGCAACATACCATTATACATTTTGCAAGTTAGTCCCCCGTTAGGCCCCATGTACATCTACCGATTACGTAACGATTGAGAATTTTCTCGTTTCCGTTTCCAGTGAAATGACCTAAAACAATTGGTAGCGCTTTACTTGAGGCAATTAGCAGGTTTTGATCGGGATAAAAAATAGGTAACCAATTTTTGTGATTTGACCGATCATATCACTCCTCGCAGTTGCTTTGTTTCCAATAAAATTGTTTCTAGAGTGCAAGTATTTATGTGAAGAGGGGTCGGTCATGTGTGTCCCTGTTTTGTTGTTGCAAAGCATTTTATGACTAACTGTGACATCAACAACGACTTTGACCTGTATTGCATGAGTATGGCAAGTAGAGAAAAAGTAAGGGAAACACCCTGTCGTTATTTCTTATCGATAAGGGAAAGTCGGTAGCTAATGAGTAGATGTACATTTAGTTTTAGTTCTCTCAGTAGTCAGTGCAATGCACCAGCACATTGTCTTCCTGTGTCTTCTATCAATGGAGCAAGGGGAGAGAGACAACCGGAGAGTTGAACACGAGCGGAAAAGGGGTGGAATGGTGTTGGGGTAGAGCAAGGCTGAGGGTGGGAATCGGAGCAAGGCAAGGAAAGAAAGGAAAGGGCAGGAGGGGAGGGGGTGGAGAGGTAGAGTGAGGTGGGACGAAAATATGACGGATAATACTGCTGGTAATAATAGATGAGAGATAATGATGGGCGACAGTAGGGAGGGGGATGTGGAGAAATGAGCGAGAATAAGTTTGTTTGCCCTTTTATCCATAAGATATGAAAGGAATGAAATATTTACTTTATTATATAAGTTTTACATTTGCTTTGTCACGTGACCAAAGAGTCAAGTATAGTCCAAAATTCGTTTTAAAAATTTGGCCTTAAACCAAGGCGGAGTGAAAATTTAGTTACAGGTTTAAAAAACAATAATGGTGAATACTTGGAATATTATTTATTATAATTGGAATATCTAGTAAACATGAAAACAAACAAGTTGTGGTGTTTGTGTACAAATAATTTGTTTTTAACACGATTGTTATTTAAATGTATTGTTATCGCAGCATGCGAAGCAGCTGTATCAGGTGTAAGAACAGACAGTCAATTATATGTTAATCAATACTCTCCTTTAATTCATTGCTGCATTTGCAGACGCGTTGCTGTGATTTGTTTCAGCTGGCAAGGTTGTAGAGGCATTCTAACGGCTGACACGTTTATTTAATAGACCCAGTTGTATAATGTTGACTGATGATGGATGCCACCACATACACCAGCTGGGCCTATCGCTCAGAGGGAAATTGCAACATGCTTTTTGCTAATAGCAAGGTTAGCAAATAGTTTGGATTTATTTGTTTTCTTTTTGCTCCTTGTTGATGCATCAGGACAAGGAATGAGTTGTACAGATATCTTTCATCGTTTAGAACTCTATGACCACAAACGTTTGACTATTTGCAGTCACACAGAGTCTATCGTATTCTCAAAATCAATGTGGATGGTAGAACCTGGGAACATGACAGTCAGACTGTAGGTAGCTGAACAAATATAATGTGTTGTGAAAAAACTTCTTGGTTTATACAACAAATAAAACGCACGCACATGTATATTTTCTAGGTCACTTCAAGGTCTGTACATTTTCATTACATTAAGTTGGTACAATACAGTGCTTGTGTGATGGAGCCATTATATCGCAGCTATATGTCTGTGCCGGTAAGTTTTGTAGACACTTATATATATACTTATATATACTTATATTATATACCTATACAGTTATTAGCCTGAGTTTCTAGTCTTTGGTGGTCAGTCTGTCCTGTAATATGTTATATGGGGGTGCCTACACAGGTTGAAGTTTGCAATTAAATGACCTTAGTTGTGAGCAGTCCATATATCCAAGGCTTGATTGTGTTGGTCCATCTACGATGGCGATTGCATATCGGGTTGCCTGCGGGTTCCCTGCGACTGGCTAAAGCAAACTATTTACATGCTGATCAAGTTTGACTATTTACAGACATTTCCCTAGACGTAACGCTCTACGGTGTTTTGAACATACGATTAGTTTATAAAGCTTACATGACACTCCAATTGAAACCAAGTAATGGTTACTGACAAAAAAGCTTTTGTAGAAGTTGAATAGAATTACTGCATAGACAAAAGTAGCTTGATGAAAATAAATATAATGAATAAATAATATAATCAAATTATTCCAAAACAACAAATAAATAATAATGAAACTTATTACGTAAATAACAAACATACAAAACGATGTTCTTTTAATTATTACAAATATTGAATAAGCCGAAGACAACATAATTATTATTATGCTCGAAGTCAGTTGAACTGTCTATGAAATATCATTTTATTCTTGGAAATGAAACAACCATGAATCTGCTCTTTTCGCGATATGATTGGCTAGTTCAGCATCAGTTTGCCGGTATACACCAACACCTCTGTACACTACATCAGTCTCTGTAGCCAATGACACATTGTGGCGATGCTTTGTATTGGTACATCTCCATCAAAACATCTGCGCAGTGAAACCTAGTCTTAACAGAGGGGTGGGTCTGCAGGGGAAGGGGGTGTGGTGGAGCGGTTAGGGAGATGGTGAGAGGGGGTGATAGAACGGGTAGAACAAGGTGGAGGGTGAGAAGTAGAGCGGGTGAGGTGGGGGGGGGGGGGGGACGAGGAGGACAGCAGACTGGCGTATATTAATATGACAGGTAACACTGCTAGTATAATATGACACATTAGGTGTGCTGCAGCCTCTCTAGACCGAAAATGAACAAGTTAACTCCTGTACCCCCAGTTCTAATTACACACCAAGTTGTTTTCTACACACCCAGCTGAATAGCTCATGGTCTAATCAGTTCCCTCAATGCCAACCGTTAATAGAAGTACCTACGAAACCATCCTGAGCGATAGCAACATACTTTTTGTGTATCTGTTTACTCTATTGCTGTGCGGTACGTCTGTGTATGTCTATGTTATATGTCTATTGAAGTCTGTATGTATACAAAAGATCACTCAAATGAAAAGACCATTTTGTAGACAATTAGATCTGTTACTGTGCAGTTCCTTAAGGACATCTCCTACGGGGTGGATACCGAACGTCCCGGTGAGTCACTGACCCTAAGATTGTGGATTGTTAACTTATGTTTTGTATATCTAGTTACTAGTTATGTATAATCTGGTGCGCTTGCAGATGCCAGGCTAACTAAAAAGATATCTCTATGCCCGATAGTGCTAGATATACCTGACTATGCCTTCCTGCCACCCCCGTTCTATGACAAGACAACTCCTACATTTATGTTTGAGCTCAAGGTAAAAGTCTGTAAACTTGTTTTGGAGTTGTATTCTCTTGTGAGCTCTGGATGTCTGTACAATATACAGAAGTAATAGATCGGTATTAGGCGCTTGCAAACTCAATGACTACAATATTGTGGTTACTTGCTACTATAGCATTAGCCTGGGTGGCTCCACCATCGTACACCCCGCCTCTTGAGAGCTTCCTCGGCTACAATAGCAGATGCATACCCGTCATAGAACCTCCTCAAAGCTCACTTAACATCTGCACAATCATCTATGTTACATCCTCAAACTCAGCTATGTGCAAGTTATCTATTTCTCACGAGCCAACATGACAGGCTGGGGTAGCCATTTTGTTTCATCATTACTAATGAGAGCATTAATCCGTTATTCTAATTTTTGTCAAATGGATATGTTAGCGCGGTAGTGATATATCAGAGCAGATCTCATGGTCTTTGCTATAGAGCTCACTGTGGCTCTTTAAGTCAACTACAGAAGACAAATTTGCATACATGTACATAAATAGCTCTTTTGTGAAAAATTATACGACCAAAATTTGGAAACAAACTGAGTTGGTCATGGAATAATCTGTTCTTCAAGTCTGCATAGATTATGTCAACTTGCAGTAACATTCTGACAGCAGTTGCAAGTATAGCAACTTGGAGGCAGCGGTTGTAGCAATGAAATAGCATATAACTCTGCTGTGTGTGTCCCATCAATGCACCAATGCACATGTGCTGCAGCAGAGAAATCCTAAACAAGGCAATGCTCAATGATATACTATTGCCTTAGCAGCATGACCAATGGGGTCTGTGTGTGACTGTCTTTCTCAACAGTCATTTGACCCTGCAAGCAGTTTGCAAGCCACAGTATCGCTATTTAATAAATATAGCATGTTGATTTATTTTATTATAATAAATAGCTATAGTAGTTAATGAACCAGCTCAAGAAGTTAGGAAAACTATAGTTGAAACACTCATCTCAGAATGACAACTCTAAAAAATGTTTATAATGAAAATATATAGAAGCTTCGACTAATGTGCTAATTTTTTGCTAAAATCCGTAACAAGCTATAAATAATTACAGTTGCAACAACTGTTTTAGTGTAGTTGTTTTCCCTACAGGAGACAACTCTGTTGTAGATTTAGCATTGTATTTTTGTGGGGATAACTGTGGGTTCAAATCGTATTTGGTCCTCAGAAGTACAAGCTACTCCTTGCTGTACTCTAGCCAGCTCAGGTCCATCTATAATAGACTTACAGTATATACACACATGAACACATGCATCTAATCACATGGTGCTATACAATAATGTAGGCTCCAGCTTCTGCAGTCCAACGGCAAGGCTAGCAAGTGTACTCTAATGTTTTGGTCGATATAGAATATAATAATAAATTATAACAATAAATTACAGTAAACCCCCACGTCATGTGTTACAGTGAACTCCTGGACAATGTATTGCAATAAACTCTTGCAGGATACTACAAAAAACTTTTAAACCACGTTTACACTAATGCGACTCCGTCTTCGTCTCAATTGCTGGTCGCACACGCAGTTGCAATTTGTTTTTAAACTGTTGCAACATGCAAGTTTTGAGTTTGAACTTTTGAGTTGCCCGACCGTCACAGCTAGTACAATTTAATGTGTTCCTGCTCAAACAGTTGGATTGATGACTTTTCATTTAACTATTAACAGTTTTCTACCAGATAGTAGTTCTCTATGCATTCAATGGTTTTGTTATTTACCTACAATATGAAGTTTTGACTTATCTACAAATAACATTAAACAATAATTTGAAGAAAATCTGATGTTTTTCATGTTTGCATCCAAAATAATAATAATAATAATTTCCCTAAATATGAATTGATTATTATTATTAAACGTACAGAGTTTGATTCATTTGATAAAATTATTAATAATACACAGTAATCACCAATGGTGGTAATAATTAATTATTTAATAATAACCTTGCGATCTTATAACAATCATTGTGTACATTATATCTAGGCTTGAATAAAAAACATATTGAAACTGCTATATAGAGCAACACAATTGGTTTAATGTGTCACGTGGCTATAGAATTGTTGCAACTTGACGCTCGGACCCAACACTGCTGGCTTGCTGCGTCTCCACCAAATGTCGCACAAATTTCCTGTCACAAGACCCATCGGCAAACTTCAAAGGAAAGTCGTGTAAATGCGGCTTTACAAAATTCGTTACTGTCTACGTCTGCGCAATGTCAGCCGATTCTATAATTGAAGATTGCTGATTTATTTTTCCTGCACTTTGATTTGATCAGACAATTCTTATACTATACATGCGCTAACTGGTGCAGTAATTTCCATTTTAAAACAGTCACCTTTTGTAAAAGCCAGGTTTACACCAAAACTAATGATTGACTTGGCAATAATACAGCTTCTGAGCCCATGGTCTGTCTAAATTAGTTGACTTACGAGATCGGTTGCAGCAGTATTCAATGTTACAAATAATCTGATTGGACGAACTGAGCAAAGACTTTTCTGTTGTGCATTCACTACTGTAGGCACAAGTTGTTCTCTAACAACCTGCATGCTTGCACCTCCGTCCCGTAACTGTCTCCATATGTTCATCCTGTGTGATCTACGTATTTCAGAAAAGCTCCACCCAATTGATAATCCAATTCTCTTACAGTCAATTTCCCCATTATAAGAGGAGTTGTGTTCTTATTTTTTGACCAGCCACACATAGGAGTAGGAATAACTGTTTGGAGAAGCAAGAACTTCTTTATATTTTATGATTCCATCACTTTGTATTTGGTATTGCATGCACAAAGTATATAGTATAGATGTATTATACAGTAGATTGCTTGTTGTAGGCTGGTAGTGTCGTACGTACCAGTAGTAACATACTCATGGACCAGTCATACGTAGGTACACAGTCTCGTTGTACCGCTTCCAATAGTTACTGTTATTTCTGTATTAACAAGTCCTTAGAACATCAGGTATGTTTGAGAATCTCTTATTGACTTGTGAAGATTTGTGTATTTACTCAGGGCCTAGTTGTAGCTTCTAGGTGTCTATTTGTAGCGCAAGATGTGTAGAGTGAGCAGATATTGTCCTCAGGAGCTGTTCTCAGGGTAATGCCACATGTACATCTAGTGAGGGCACTGTGATTTAGTCAGTATAAGTGAATATATTTTTGCTTCTCGTTGAATCCTTCACCGATCAATAGCATTCTATTTGATGCTATCGACAGGTTTTGGCAATCTTTTATTCAACGAATTCTATTGGGTGATCAAATTCTACCACTCATGTTGATAGGCCTTGATCGCTGAAAATCATGTAACGTCTGTGCCAAAACGGAAGAAATTTTCTTTTTTTGGCGGGTAAAAATCGGTGTTTTAGAATGGTTTCAACATTTGAAGGATTTATCACTGTCTCGTGTGCATATCCGAATCCATGCAGCTCTAAATTCTGATGAAACGTCTTTTCAAAACTGAACTCTTGTAAGTTAACTACAATTACGAGAATGTTGAGGCCTCGGCATTTTATTACAATATTAGGTGTTAGAAACGTTTTGTAATTATTTATAAATTTTCTTATAAACTGATGAATTGTAAAGACTTATGTACTAGTTAGTAATTATTATTATAATAATTATATTTTATTGTTTTTGTATCAATAACAAAATAATTGTCACTATGGTGTTTCACAATTATTATTATCATTATTTGCAACACCATGAACAAAAGAGCACAACTCCGTATCAAATGAACTGACCCTTTCCATCGATCTTACATAAAAATCGTGTCAGGAACGATCGTACTTATGAATTCAGATGCACTTTCAATTATCAATTTTTCCAATGACATGAACCAAAAATGCCTTATTCTTCGTACGGTTAGCTAATGTTACTATTTATTATTGCTGAAACCAGAAAATGTGCCACTGATTTTGGTTTAAAATTTGAGAACGGAAGTTGTGAAAGAGTAGGCGCTATTTGAGCAGGAGATCATAATGCAAGCGGTAGTTGTTAGTAGAACTTCTATTTGTCACCTCCTGTCTGACGCCTTTTGATTGCCAACGTATGTAACAGTGTGGGGTTGTGTTGTGTAGAAATGTAAAAAGAATGAGAAGATGTATAGTAAATATGCTTGGAGATATGACGTGTCCTGGCAGTAGGCTTCGTCTATACCAGGTAAGAGCTTGTGTCAATCTATATGTATGTATACGGTTGTCACCACGTATACATATATGCAACACGCCTGTAGAGACATATGCACACTGTTATATGACTAGGTATATTACAGGATGGTGTGGAGGTGACGAAGGACATGCACAGCACGGACGACATCGTATCTCTCTTCTCTCCCCATTTACAAACTAATAATAAATCTGACATGTAAGCCTTAATACCTCTTATACTGTAGTATGTGTGTTGTGTGCTGTAGTATGTGTGTTGTAGTGTGTGTTGTAGTGTGTGTTGTGTGCTGTAGTATGTGTGTTGTGTGCTGTAGTGTGTGTGTTGTGTGCTGTAGTATGTGTGTTGTGTGCTGTAGTATGTGTGTTGTGTGCTGTAGTATGTGTGTTGTGTGCTGTAGTGTGTGTGTTGTGTGCTGTAGTGTGTGTGCTGTAGTATGTGTGCTGTAGTGTGTGTGTTGTGTGCTGTGGTGTGTGTTGTGTACTGTAGTATGTGTGTTGTGTACTGTAATATGTATGTTAAGGCTAGGTTTCACTGTGCAGACGTTTCTATGGAGATGTACCAATACAAAGCTTCGCTACAATATGTTACTGGCTACAGAGACTGATGTAGTGTACATTGGCAAGCTGTTGTTATATACTACTAGCTATACTATATACTACTAACTATACCATATACTACTAACTATACTATATACTACTAACTATACTATATACTACTAACTATACTATATACTACTAACTATACTATATACTACTAACTATACTATATACTACTAACTATACCATATACTACTAACTATACTATATACTACTAACTATACTATATACTACTAACTATACTATATACTACTAACTATACTATATACTACTAACTATACCATATACTACTAACTATATCATATACTACTAACTATACCATATACTACTAACTATACTATATACTACTAACTATACTATATACTACTAACTATACCATATACTACTAACTATATCATATACTACTAACTATACTATATACTACTAACTATACTATATACTACTAACTATACTATATACTACTAACTATACTATATACTACTAACTATACCATATACTACTAACTATACTATATACTACTAACTATACTATATACTACTAACTATACTATATACTACTAACTATACCATATACTACTAACTATACTATATACTACTAACTATACTATATACTACTAACTATACTATACTATATACTACTAACTATACCATATACTACTAACTATACTATATACTACTAACTATACTATATACTACTAACTATACCATATACTACTAACTATATCATATACTACTAACTATACCATATACTACTAACTATACTATATACTACTAGCTATACCATATACTACTAACTATACTATATACTACTAACTATACTATATACTACTAACTATACTATATACTACTAACTATACCATATACTACTAACTATACTATATACTACTAACTATACTATATACTACTAACTATACTATATACTACTAACTATACTATATACTACTAACTATACTATATACTACTAACTATACTATATACTACTAACTATACTATATACTACTAACTATACTATATACTACCACTTGTGTCATGTGTCTATGCAGATTAAACCAAGCGGTCACTTTGCTAATGAAGTGTCTGACCCACTCTCGGCCAGCTTTTAGCAGACGCCATTCACTGCCCACTATATTATCCACCCAGACAGCTGTTCACTGCTGCAATCACACTTTACCCAACGATTGCGTGCTGTCTACCTTCCTCAACGCTCAGACTTTTGGTGCTTCAACAATAAGAGAAGTTCAATCGTATGTTTGCTCAGCATTTATTTTACGTAACCTTTAATTTATCATCCATAAAATGAAATCTGGCTCAGCATTTTAAAACAATTATCACTTGCAGAGCCTTTGACCTTCTAGAATCTCACATAGCCAAAGATCCTTCCCTGTCCAGTAAACTCTGTATTGACGGGCCGTATGACACAGGCCCGTGGGAAATCGGTAGTAAAGTTCACAAACCAGTTGGTATTTCTGACGAGGTTTTTTCTGCATTTATCACGGTTGGTATTTATTCACTTATAGTATTGCGGTGCATTTTTTCCTCCCCATTTAGTTTAATTAACTTAATTTTGAGGAAGTTTTGTGAAATGAAATTGACTTAACTTGTGCTTGCAGGTACGCAATTATCTCATTTACCGTACAGCGAAAGATGCTTCTATTCTCATCACCTTCCAACCGAAGAGATCAGATCTTACACCAAACAGCACTGACCCCTCTACTGTATATGAAATATCTGATACATTAGCGAATGCTCAGTACCTGTGCAATTCGGCCATTATTGACTTGGATCTCAAACCATTTTCCAAGATGGGCGCTTACCTAAAGAAAGAATGGACTATATTTGATCAGCTAGTAGGTAGCGGAGATCATGAGGTCTAGCACATCGATTGTGCTCTTGACCTCATCATTTGGTTAGCCTGACGCTGCAAAATTGTTCTCTAGAAATCCCTTATTTTGTTTAGATGACATTTTCTAGTCCGTGTGATTAAGATACTTGGTGCCATAGCTGCCGCTGCTCTATAGTTGCTATTGCGCTGACATACCCGGGTGTAATGAGTCCCCCCTGCCTCCTGCTCAGCCGATTGCAACTATCTAGCTGAATGGATGGATCTAGCAAACCTTGTGCCAATTCTCTCTTGTTGAGACATGGAGTTTAAACGCTGTGAATTGCGCTTTCTATTGTACACTTTGCACTTCTTACCATAAATAATGTATCATCTGGTGCAATAGACTTTATTAATAAATCTAGAAGGAAATTGAAGTCAATTCAAGTGTTATTGCAATAGATAGATGAGAGCATGCCATTAATGCCCCGTCAAAATTACAAATATGTTGATAGATTACTGCAAGGATAAATGTTTTGCAGCAGACGGAGTAGTAAAGTACAGATATAACAAGAGTAAATGCCTGTCACCGTACCATTCTATATAGAAAAGCTAACATTCCGTGGCAAGAATCATGGTAACAAATCACAATAGTAAAATATAAGGGAGAGTTATGTAGGTAACGAGTCTAAAAATGAACAATTAACAAACTTGTGCCATTTATGATCAGGTGAGAAACAGGTAAATGAAATATCAGTGAGATGTCGTTACTAGTAAATGCTGAAATGAGAATAACAAGATGTCGCAGTGAGACTGCAGGTAGTCCAATCCATTCACCAGGTATCAGAGAGTAAAAACTTCCAACCACATGATTGAACGAAAATCTTAACAAACCACATTGATGCTCATTTCAATACACACAACAGCTGTGGTGGTCGAACAACGAGTAAACTAGTCCTTTTTAGCAGGAGTTGTCTGCTTGTCGGCCAGCATGTTGCTGTATATGAAAGGGTGGATAACTCCCAGTGACTTGGTCCAGACATGAGCGAAAGCTATAGCGTAAAGAGAGAGAGTAACTCCACAGCACACAACAAGGTATCCTACAGCGTAAGCGCTGAACTGTAAACCCATCGAGATAAATAGCCCCGCAGCAGCCTGTAACAACAATACAGAGGTTGGTAACAGCTGCACACACCCGCAGCAGCCTGTAACAACAATACAGAGGTTGGTAACAGCTGCACACACCCGCAGCAGCCTGTAACAACAATACAGAGGTTGGTAACAGCTGCACACACCCGCAGCAGCCTGTAACAACAATACAGAGGTTGGTAACAGCTGCACACACCCGCAGCAGCCTGTAACAACAATACAGAGGTTGGTAACAGCTGCACACATACAGTCCTGCACTATTGATCCGTCAAATATAGCAACACTACCTGAGCCATAGGGTTGTCTATCAGAAGTCCCTTAGACCAGAGAGAAAAGGCATAGTAAGCGGAAGTAAGCATCGGTAGACCAAAGCCAAAGATAGACATGTAAGTGACGTAAGGTTGTACAATGTACCAAAGTACAGTACAGGTGTAACCAGCTGGCTCCTGTCCATATCTACCAACAAGTCAACCCACGAGTGAAAATGGCCATTATAATATACCAGCAGTATTACCTATTGCATTCAAATATAGCGATGTCAACCCTAACCTGCTCCCCCCACCTCGCTCTTTGCCCCGCTCTACTTCTCCCCCTCTATCTTGCTCTACCCCTGCCCTGTTCCAGTCCCTCCCCACTTTACCCTTTCCCTCTCTCCCACTTAATATAAAAGATGACACAAGTGCGCTAACAAAACTTGAAAAAATAATGTTACAAAAGAGTTACAATCTAAGCACAATGGAAGGAAGTAATGTCAGTCATAAACCAGCGTGGAATAACTTGATTGACACTGCGTATCAACAAAATGTACCCGTTTGTGATTCGTCTCCACCTACATTACTAGAAATACTTTTATTAAATACACAAGATATCTCTTGTCTGAGAACAAACAGTAAACTCTGCCAATCAATCAATAATGGAGGCAATAATGATGATAATACATTAATCGCCACAGTAAAATAATATGATATAACTTTTATTGACTAAGACTTACTGTGACCAAGTAAGAGCACCAATTCCCCACAACAAGCCATTGGCCCAGGCTAAGATACAACTTCGTGTAAACGGTTCATCTTTCTTCGCTAGAAACAAGTGATAGAGCATATAGTACAGTATATTATATAATACGGTATATTATACAATACGGCATATTATATAATACGGCTTATTATATAATACGGTATATTATATAATACGGATTATTATATAATACGGTATATTATATAATACGGTATATTATATAATACAGTATATTATACAATACGGCATATTATATAATACGGCTTATTATATAATACGGTATATTATATAATACGGCATATTATATAGAACAGTATATTGTATACACGTACACATAGTACAATATATGGTATCTATAATACATAGTACAGTATATGGTATATTATATATACCATATATATATGACGTATATATAATACATACGCACACATACCAAGCGCGGGGTCAGATGCGTGCTTGTATTCAGCATACAAAGTGGCAGCTAGCACACCAGAGGCAGAAATGGGAGTGAATTTGCACCAAAAGACATAAAACTTGCAAGCGGCGTCTCCAAATATCCACCTACAACATCATCAATCAGTCATAATTGCAGTGGGTTTGACCCCCACCAAGGAAGCGGAGTGTACAAGAATTAATGTTTCACAAACCTTTGCTCAAAATGAGAAAGAGATCCAAAGAAAAAGAAAGCCACTACCATAGCATTAACTATAGCTAGCTGCACATGGAGGGATCTAAGGCTTCTTTGCATGCGAATCTTGGGGAAGAAGTCAAAGAGCAGCCATAAGTGAGTGACCAGACTCAGCAAGCCTTGAAATGAAATAGGAGCATCAGTACTTCTTACCATTGATTGCTGAGAGAATAAATCTCACAGTAATAAATTAGTCTAAAAATTGTAGTATTTTGTAAATGAGTTATTGTTATGTATTTAATCGAGTCTTTTTATGAGCCCAAAATGTCTTCTCTCACTCTATCACTCCCAATCACGGAGTACCTCCAGAGGCTGTAAAAGGACCCTCCAAACCACCAGATTTACGTCTTTTGCAATCATTCAAAATTCAAAAGGCTACTTAGCACAAATGGCCATGTATATTTTGTGCACTTGGGCTATAAAATTGAACGCTAGTCATTTTTGTTCTCATTCATGGAGTACCGAACTACATAAGTGAACAATATAAATAATTTATTAATCACTTTATCGTGAAGAAGTTGATTTTTTATAGATAACAGAGAATTTGGCAATTCGCTGTAGAGCATGATGCCACCACACATTCTATGAATATGGATATATAAAACCAATCAAGTCTCCAAACTTTAAAAAAATGTTCAGGGCATCTAATAGCCCAGTGTTTAGGTAACAAAATATCTATTTGGTGAAGAGAATAAAATGTTAATGAATACTGACCGCCAATAAAGCATGCCGCTGAGACTGCATAGTGTTCATTGACGGAGAGGGGCATGATCTAACTTAGGACTGGGAAGAAAACGCTGCAAGAACAGAACAAAATTAGGAGCCATATTACAGCTGATAGCAATAAATTGTATGCTAGAAGTGCTGCCGATTATGGTTACATAGCATGCAGCCATTTACTAAGTGCCTGATGTTAAAACTGATAGTAATACATTCTATGGACCGTTCTCACTAGGATTCAGTATGACACATATACTAGCAAAGAGCCATTTTACATCGTAATTTTTTATGCATGCTGATGTTTCCAATAAGCAACAACCAACTTAATGGGGAAATGAGGGAGACGGTGGGGCCAAGGTCTCTTTTTTAACCAAGTTTCAGGTTTTATGTTTGACAACTTGAAGCCTTAGCTTTTGGGTTCAATATGTTCATAAACATATTTCAGGATTGCAGCTGGGATATTAAGTCTAACGTTTAAGAACTAAAGGTTTAGGAGCCTGGGTTTAGTATGTTGCTGAATCATTGCTGTAGCAAGTAATTTTAGTGTCTTTATATTTTGACTTTGATTTTGTACATTTGGTATCTTTGTGAAACTGGTTTGACAAGTGGGAGATACTGTGTATTGTAAGAGAGCATGCACGTGTTAGTGTTGTTGGGCGATTTGCAACTAAAAGAACTTTTTTAATTTATTTTTATATATGACAAAAAACTCAAAACAGAACTCAAACCAAAAAATAGTGCAGGTTTTTTAACCAGCCACTCTTAAAGCGCTCTACTTTTATTATTATATTTCAATTGAGGCAAAGACCACAAAACATCTTACAAACTTTGTATTGCAAACATTTCCATCTAGGGCATCATGTATTGATGATATCTTAGGTATTTATTTGTTTTAGGTGTCAAATGTCAACATATTTTCATAAGATCAATCAAGTTTAAATTGGGTGCTGTAAACTCATTGTTTCCTTGTCATTCTTGGGTGCTTGCAGATGACTATAATAGAACCATCATTGACAATCTCTGAGGCCTTATTGATAAGGCCTCACAGATGAGTGACATTAAATGAACCTTATCTGAAAAATTAAGGCTTAAAGCCTGGTTCCCAATTGATCTTGTCAATCTTAGGGAAGCTTAGAAATCTTAGGACTCTAACAATTTTATCTTAGAAATCTTGGCACTGATCTCAAGTATAGTGCATAATTGTAGAAATCTGCCAAGATTTGCCATTTTGGGTGAAATCTTAGCTGTCTTATGCTGCTAAGATCCGGTAAGATCCGTAGTTCCCAATTGTTTAGTTTATCTTTATGTCTTGACCTACTAGTTGATAGTAGCCAATCAAAATCAATCACTCCCATAATTATTAATGATAATTAATTTTATTATACATATTTCGTTATTTTGATTATTTATTATTATTATTATTAATATATCTATATATTTATGTATTTATGATAACAATAATTTTTCATTGAGTAATTTGATTTTTATTATAATAATAAATAATAACATATATTATTATATTAATAATGTTATTATTAATATAATAATAATATAATTTGACTGCTTCAAAATATTATTAATTATTTATAATTATAACAACCATTATAATAATAATGATTAAAAATAATAGTAGTGAAGTGAGGGAAATTATTAATTATAATAGTAGTAGTAATAATTTGTAGGTCAAGGCAATCAGATCGCAGGATGTCGCAAGACTAGGTTCCCAAAAAAATAATAGCCACGATCTTAGTCGTGCCTGTCGTGAAAGTTTGGCAGTGCCAAACTCCTACGATATAGATCGCAGGGGCGCACGACTCTTACGGTTCCCAAGATAATGCAAGATTAACAAGTGCACAATTGTAGGAGTCGCACAACTCCGAAAATCGTACGTTTTTGTTCAATTGGGAATCAGGCTTTACACACAGTGACTTTTTGACAAATCTATGCCACTGCCATAGCTAAAGCAAGCCAAGTTAATCGTTTTGCATAAGATAAACTACTTACGAAGATAATGCTGTTCAGTATATTAGTTATGTACGATAACATGTGTCGAAATTGCATGAGATCGTTACTGAAGGTCAAGTCTGTTTCTCACGACCTTATCTACCTCACCTATCGCTTCATATGGTTGACCCCAAATTGTCCAGTACCACCATATTTTTAGCACTCAGCAGCGAGGGTTCTGAATGGGTTTGTATAAACCCATGTAGGGTATCCAAAAGCAATCTATATGCCAGTGGCACAATAAACTATAGTTTTCTTTTAACTTTATCTCCTTATCTATATTCTTGGTGAAAAAAAGTTACATCTGGATAAGGTTCGGTTTGTTTTCATTAATTATTCACTAATTAAACCAACTTCCTTACTTCATGTCAGTTACATAATGTCCTCGCATCATTTTGTTAAGCAATTCATTACTTTTAAAGGTAATCAACAAATTTGTTTTCTTTTCGGGGAAACACTTTTTAATCGACAATCGAGCCGATGTATTTGACATTTATCAACTAGTCACAAACTTCCCGTCACAAATCTATTCAACAAATGAGTATTTGAAACTCGACTTTTTCTTAGGGTAAAAATGAAACAATATCGACCATATGTACTAAATTTTGTCATTTTATATGAGCAATTTTGCAGGCAATAAATGCTATGAGGGTCAAACTCAAGACGTATCTCAACCTAAGCTGAATTTGGGTGAGTAAGAAGTGATGGCTAATGAAGTGAGAGCACAGACAGACAGGTTCAGAGTAGAACAAAAGTGCTAGTGTTGTTTAGTGTGATAGATGGCAAGGATGCAACTGTTTCGCAATCAGTAGAATTTGATTTACAATATCTAGATGAAGATAGTTTTTATCAAGCGCTTCGAGGATTGAAAAATAAATACGGTCATTGCAACGTTTTCACTATAAGAGCCATGACATTGATAATGATTTTAGAAGCATGTCGAGTGAATGAAATAGCAATTTATTGAGGTTTGACACAACTTGTTCAACATATATAATGGACTAGGCTCTCGAAATGATGAGTGGAGATAACTTTTTGGAGTGGCCCTTGCAGTGACAGTCAATTAAGATTTTTCTGCTCAAAAACTTCTTATGCAAAACACTGAATTTTTTGGGTAAAAACATTCACCAAAATAAAATTTACATAGATGACGCTTATTTCAGTAAAAATTTTGAGGTGGTAAAAATAGATCAATCTGTCAGACAATTCTCAGTCTGTATCTATAAAAACACACAAAGCACAGTTAATGAAAAGATGGCGTATTGGTGATGTAGGAATCCACTTTAACAAAGACATAGTAATTGTATTGAATATGATTATCTGAGCTCTCTCAAGAACTATAGTTAAACAGATAAAAATAACAGAAACCATAGCGTGGACTCTATAAGCTTGGATAGAGTAACAAAACAAAAAACAATAAAATTACCATTCGGCTAAAATTTCCCAGGCAACAAGAAAATATGTACTTGGAACGCCTTAGTTTTATAAGAGAATTGCTTTAAATGTGAAAAAGTTGAGCAACCGGTTAAAACCTGTCCAGATGTTAGATTTCATATGTGACTAACATGGGCACATTTTGAACCAATACATACACTGCTAATGTAGAGCAAAAAGTATCACTATTAATATCAACATACCATTAAAAACATGGAAAAGATGGTAGGGGGGATCAACATTTGCCACTTAGACTGAGGTATACGAGCAGGGTAACAAACAGCTTAAATGATGGTGGAGAATGTAAATTATAAAACCAGTGAACTAGTTTTAGACATTGGTGCATTAGTGTCAGTATTAATTAACTGGAAATACTGAGGCTTTGAACATGAAGATAAGGGAGCCAGCAAAGTTCCTCTCAGGTGTGAATGCTTCCAAGTTAAATGAAGCTGGAATATCCACTTCTCACCCTCTACCTAGCTCTAGAGAGTGAGAAGTAGAGTGAAGCGAGCAAAGGGAGGTGAGGGGCCCGTGAGGGGTGGGTGAGGGAAGCAGAGGGAGAATAGAGTGGGCTGACATAATGATATTAGAATATGCTAGGTAATACCGCTAGTATAATAATAAATTTAATAGCTGCAATCCGTCAAACAGGTCCAACAGACTGTTGTTATAGCAATTTCCTTTAACATAGTATTTTAGGCATGTACACCCATTCGACACTTGAGTTATAAAACTATGATCGAATCCACCAAAATTATTGTTACTGAAAAAATATCAACCTTAAAAATATTTCTGGTTTGAGAACAGAAGGCAAATTTAAACCCAGGTCTACATTAGATTAATCCAACGAAATGTTTTTGCAGCAGTTTCTATCGGGCTACGCATCTATTCAACTGGAATGACAGAAAGGTTTTTGTATGTTTATAAATAATCATATATTATTATTATTATTATGACGCAGTTGATTGGTTGAATATTAATAAACTGATGGTAGTAATTTCAACAAATTATTATTAGGAATAATAATCAAAGCATCTGCTGTATGTAAATAATAATAATTGAAGTAGATATTCAGTGAAATGTTAATAGCAACCAAAGCCAAAAACAAAACTCTTTACTTTAGTAACAATTAGTCAGTGGCCGAGAAAAAATTTGTTGCGGGTATGAAAGATGTGCTTTGTAATCACAAATAATATCAATCAATCAGGCACGTGTGGTCTAGTGGTTGAAGTGCTAGCACTTCAATCCAGGATCTGGGGTTCGATTCCCAGCACGGTTATCTGTGAGCGAGATATTTGGGTTCCTACATGCTCTGCCTGGTCGGATATGGGCATAAAAATAACGTGGTCCCTAGTTTGATTGCACTCTCCATAATAACTATGGAGTCATGCTAGTAAAAGATCCCCCTCTGCTTTTTCGGAAGAGTAGCCGGTGTAACGGCGGGCATGGGTGATTCCGCCATGATTCGAAACTGACGTTTCGAAAATGAACTGTTCGAAACTCTTAAACCTGAACCCCCCAACCCCAAACCCCCATCCCCAAAGAGTTTCGAAGTGTCCATTTTCGAAACGTCAGTTTCGAATGGTCCGTACCCCGGCATGGGTATAGGGTGCTGCTCACACAAGCTCCAAGCTTATGAGACCCGTATTTAGGGTTGCCCTTGAGGCACAGCTAAAACAAAACAATGAATGTATTCACCAACAGAATTTGTCGCAGAGACAATTTTTGATGAAACAACAAGTGGCAGAGGACTGTCCAGTGATTGTTGTCACGTTGTTGGGCAATATTATTACTGCTACAGCTACTGCCAGTGCTACAGCAACAACAACACTATGCTGTTGTTGTTGTAGCTGTAGCACTGGCAGTAGCTCAGTAATATTAATAATATTTATAACAATAATTAAATTTAATAGTACTTATTATTTTATTAAGATAAAAATGAATTTGAATAATTACTACTATTATTTATTATATTATTATTATAATAATAATAATTATTACTGTTATTTATAGTTATCAATTTTTATTAATTGTTACTGTAATAATAATAATTAATTAATAACTACTATTAAATTATTATTATAATTATTATTATCAATTAATTGATTATTATAAATTATTAAAAAAAATTAATTATTAATAATTATTAATTGTTATAATAATAATTATTATTATTGAACAACCTGAGGTTGTTCAATAAAGCTACTACCAGGTTGAGGTTGAACCTCAACCTGGTAGTAGCTTTAGCTTTGTTGTTTGTTTCAGGACCATACATACACAACTACAACAATACAACACAACCTCTATAGTCATAATGTGCAGCATCATCTATTGATTTAGCCCATTAAAAAAATGAACTTATTATTATTTGTTATTTTTTTATCAAATCAATGAGTTTAATCAAACTCTTTGATCAAACACATGATGCTTACATAATAAATTATTTCAAGGGAAAACCAATGAAATACCAGTTAAAAATATAGACCGCTAAACAGTGCGCTTGAATTTAGGAATCGTCTAACAACAAATATAGATGTGTACATCACCAACTACTAGGGAGTAATCGTCACACATGCTGTGCTTAGTGACCCTACAGGCCTACAGGGTCACTAGCTGTGCTAGGTGGCAGTTCTGACTTCCGTTCACCTTGTTTCGTCAACGATAACATATTATTTGATCGTTGGTCTCGACAATGATTTTTCATCTCACGCATAGACCTATGATCCATAGGTCTGTGATTTTGTCAAAAATGAATAGGCGATTTGGTTGACTCATTAAGTTAGCCTTGGAGTGATAACAAAAGGTATCTTTCGGGTCAAGCTCTATGTTCCGACGTGCCTAAGTTCCGACAGTTTCGGCTCTATGTTCCGTCGCCAAAAAATTCATAAAAAGAGCCTGCTATAGAGCAACAACATGCCTCAACAATCTTATATGATCGTTGCTTGCATATAGAGGTCCTATAAGGAACACCATGTCGAATTTTTGTTATGCCGAAAATTACCTGTTATTGTTGTTTCCAGTTGTTATTCACTCTACTATGACATTTTTTATTATTTGAAAACTATTAGCAAAACAACATACACTACTTAGTGATAAATTTTTCTGTATTACTTTTCAACCTTGGGTTTTATCACTTGTCTTACCCAAGCTTATAATTAAACACAAGCATTGGCAATAATAGTGGTAGTAGCTGGTAATAAGTAGTGGTGATGATTTTGATGATGATGATGATCTGATGATGATGATGATTATTTATTATTATTATTAATTAATAAATAATATATATATATATAATTTAATTAAATTATTATAATCATTATTATTTTTTATTATTCAAATTATTATTATTAGTTACTAATAAATAGTAGTAATAATAAATAGTTAATATTAATAATTATTATATTACTATTATTATTAATTTAATTAATTGTATTTTAGTAAAAAATAATATTATTGTTTAATAATATTATTATTATCATTGTTGTATGGTGTATGATGTATGGCTACTCATTGTTTGTGTTATCCTACTACTTCCTTGCTCTTTGTCCACTTTCACTTTTTTTTCTCCTCACTCTTGCTATCTTGTCTTTGCTTCGATCCTCTTGCTTTCGATCCAGGATTTTCTTGACCTTCTTCAATTTCTTACCCATTTATTTAACAATGGACCACACCACTTCTCTCCTCAATCTGAGATGTCGCTGCTCTTGTCCGTCCGTCCCGTCTCTCCTAGCTTTAATTGAATTCTTCCTTAAGCCCTGTCTCACTTCTTTCTTAGGCCCTGTCTAACTTACTTTCCTCGGATCTGTTGTTCCCCTCAGCATGGTGCTAGTAGATGATAGTCCCTTCCTTCGAGAGCAAACTCCATCCGAGTGTCTCTTCTCTCTCTTCTCATGCCCTCCATCTATCTCTTTGTCAGTGGCGGCAACTCTCCCTCGCGCTCATACCTCACTTCTTCTATCATTTTCCAAACCACTGTTTCTTTCGCTATGGATGACTTCAGCTCTTTAGCAATATTCCCTGTCGTCATTTCCTAATTGATGCTTTAACTTCTCAGTATATCGCTTCCTGATCTATTCCATCTCTTCGTGCATTTCTTTTACATTTCTCCTTCTCATCTTTTCCTCTCATCTATCTCTCCTCTGCCTTGCCTCTGACACCCTCTCTTCTTTAACTCACCTCTCTTCACTCCTAATCCTCTCTAACGTTTCTCCCTTTTTTTTCTTCCTTCTGTCTAACTCTTCTCTGTCCGGCCTCTGACACTCTCTTCTCTATCCTTTCCTCTTCACTTCTATCTTCTCTAACATTTCTCCTTTTTACTTTTCAGAATCTTAGATACCGCCATTGTCGATTCGTATTTATTTCACATCATTTTGACTTTCTCGAAGTCCATATACTTATCATGAAGGATCTCATTTCTCAGTTTATCTTTGGTCATTTCTTTAATTACAACCTGAGCAATCATTTCATTTGTCCGTCCTTCAAGTCTACATGTCGTTCCTGTCCTGTCTACGCGATCTAAAAACTGTTTCAATGACTCCTTGCAGTACAATAATAGTACAATAACAATCATTAACAGTATAATTATTGATAATTATGATAACTTTAAAAAAATAGTTATAACAATAACTATATAAATTAAATATAATAATCGCTATAACGACTATGATAACTATGATAAATAACAAGCCACACCGCTTCTCTCCTCATAAATCCCGCTTTTTGCAGGTAAATTTGATGCCTACAAAATAGTCTCAGGTTCTTTTAGGGAGATGTCATTATAGGATGTGCTTGTCATTGTGGCAGCTATCAGGAAAATTTTTTGTATGAGTCCGCTCAAATTAATTATATTATATACCATGACTAATAGCCATTTCCGGTTGGATGTAGAAAGTTCAAAGAGAGATAACTCTCAATGTTGCAACCCTATTTGGATAGTCTTTGCTTCTTTGTCTTGCTTTCCAATGACATTTTCATAAGGCTTGAGCCTAACCACGCTATCTCAAGTCGTTAATTGAAAGTTTCCATCCTTCCAATTCAGCACCTGTTTTAAAGTGAGGTTTGGTGTCTGTGCTGACTTTCCAAATTTACTCTCCATGTTCTTACGAGTATAATTAATTAATTACAATATCTTTAACCATTCTAACAATTCTTAGCTGGATTAATAAATAACATGTACTATCCTCTTAACTCACCATGTAGCGTATGGGTACTTACTGTTTGTGTCTTTTTGTTACCTCCTTGCTCTTTGTCCACTTTTACCTCCTCACTCTAGCTATTCGTCTTTGCTTTAATCCCCTCGCTTTCTATTCAGGATGTCCTTGACCTTACTTTGATTTCTCGCCCACTTCGTCATCAGGCCACACTGCAATAACGATTACAATTGAAATAATAATAGTAAATATTTGGTTTATTAAACTTTCTAAGTTAAAATGAATAGTAATAAGGTATTTATGTTTTATGTACAAAATTCCAACCCTCATTAATTCAATGTAGTAATAATGGTATGATCAGAATCTTTCATTTATATTTTTCCCTGTTGCTTTTATGAAAATTCTTTCTTTCAAGAGTTGTCGCAGAAAACACAAATAATAATTTTTATGTATTTGATAATACAAATTTATTTAACAGAAGTTGCCCCTCTCTGCCGATAAAATAGTATTTAGTAAATTTCCTCCTGTTTTTCTAATGATATATCTACCGGATACTCAAACACATAAGTTCAGTCTAGAGCTAGCAACTGGCCGGTCTACTAAATACATTAATAAAAACACAGATTAACAACTGATTCTAAAACTCTGCAGCAAATGAAACCGATCAACATGTAATCAAAAAGAAACTCACTACCTAACCTTTCTATCCCCAACATTCATGGGATGGTAAAAGGATAGTGAATGAAGCGAGAGTGGGCAAAGATATACCACACGACTTATACAAATGGAGCTAACAGTAAGCTGTTGTTGTAGATACACTGTCAAAAGTGCCAAGTCCTGCTTACTCACCCTGTGCTTACCCACACCGATACAGGACCGTGTACATTATTACTTGCATGGATGGAGCTAGGATTTGATGAGTCGGTCATAAAACTTAGTACGTTAAATGTAAACCTCAGATTTTATACACATAAATAAATAATGATATCATCATCATCTATTACTTTCTCCACAATGACTCCGACTGTAAAATTGTGATTATTATAGTAACTAGTGTGCTTTGCTCCTATAGTTGATAAATCTATGTTTTTTTAGTGACATAATCCGAAACCATAACTGAATATGATAATTGTACTGATAAATGGAACAATAAGCTACATAAAATGTATATAATTAACGATTGAAACAATAAGTAATTATTTTCACGAACTAACTGAAGCAGTTAGTTTTGAAACTTGCATTTCATCATATCCTATGAATTTTGCTTGCTGGTGAATTTGGACAAACAAAAGATGCGGATGAACAGATAATGGGCTGATGAGCTGGAATATGTGGTTTGCGCCAACCAACACACAAAGCATTTGATATTGGCTTTTTAGCTATTTAGCTTATTAACTTTTTGTGATTTTTGTCCACCTACATTATTAAAAAATATATTAAATCTGCAATTATTTTCGGTTTGAGAACAAATGTCTAACTTAAACCCCTGCCATACACCAAATTTGTTCAATAGAATGTTTTTTCAGCAGTATTTATTTCTCTATGTTGCGGTTTAGACGTCTATTCTAGTGGAAAATCTACATATATATACACAAACAGGCATTTTTTAACATTTAAATATATAGGTTATTTATCAATTTCCATTAATCTCTAACAACTTCAAGTCAGACGCATAAAACACGAAAGGTGTTGCCAATGCCAGTCATAGATTTTACAAAGACTGCGCAATAATTTGTATTTTGATGTTATGTTGTAGATGATGGCAGAATGGGCGTAGAACAAACAGGCTGACCTCTAGAAATCTTCTATAGTGTTCAGAAAGCAACAAGTTTTCCCATTCAGCGCACAAGACATTGACCTAGTCCATATTTGTTAAAGAAAAAAGAAGACCATAGAATGTGTCAATGATAGTCACAGTCAAGTTAAGCGGGATGTGGTTTAAGAAAGCCAGCTAGTGTTAGGTGAGTATGTAACAACAAAAAAGGAAAACAAGAGGTCAGATAATATTCAGGACAGCATTGCGAATAAACAATGAAGGTTGCTATACCATGAACATAACTGTGCACTTTGTGTGGCTGTTGTTGGATTCAAAATTGTCAGATGCTATGAGCTATTTTATATCTGTTCGAAAATTTTTGGAGTCGTTACAAAAGAATTGCTTTTAAATGCTGCTGTTATGTATCTGTAGATCGCTGAATTCAAGTAGTAGAAGATTATTCAATTGATGAACAAATGGCAAGCTGAGCTGGTTTGATGTAAGGCACCGGGAATTATCTTAAATGTGATGAAAACAGCAGGCTAAGAATAGAAGAATGGTGCATCAAACACGGCAAAAACCTATAAAGACTGTAATAACCTGTGATTTTTATCTGCTTTAGTAAACAGAATAGACAAAGCCAAATCATAATACATGTGTTAATATCCCTGGTGGTGCAAGTCATGGGAACCAGTTTTTTTGAAATTTAAAACAATTAATGATTAATACCTGTGTGATTTACATTAAAATAGACTTTTTGTGGTTCGAATTGTACCTGGTTTGACTTGAATATTTTTTTTGTACGAATAATTGACTGCTATATGTTATATATAATATCTGTTCTTTGTATATTACATGCATATTATATCGCTATGTTGCATGTTATAGCATACAACCACATAACTATCTGTATTATAATATATAACATACAACACACAGATAATATGTTATATGTGATTACTCAAAGCGTCACTTTTGTCCGAGTAGCGTCAATGTATTATTTGATACGACGTCAGTCCATTTTTGTATCATAATTTAGTGTGACATCTCCCCTTGTCTTTATCATCAGAAAATTTAAATACAAAAAATATCCCATACCTTTGCTCTCTTTCCACTGAAATTTTTTTACACTATGAAAGTCTGAGCACATGCTAACAGAAATAGTTCACTGCGCTCACCTATCACCGCTCTGTCCTGATTGGGTAGCGGGTGTCTGCCGGAGACCGACCTCAATCAAACTTCTCCCTCTAATCCTGTCCAGTTCACTGATTTATATTAAATGCAGCAGAACATACCCTTTATGAACATCATCTACAACATACAAAGTAACATCACTGTCAGTGAGAGTATTTATGTGACATCAGTTAGAGCAGACAACTCATTTCATGAGCAGGGGTGCTCATCAGCTACAGCAGCAAGTCTCAGAACTATGTTCTCCTTTTGCTATTTTTTGGATGGCAGCTAATGCAAGCAATCCCAATGAGCATTTCATGTGCTGCTAGAAATACCAGCTTGTGTTTCGTCATGATACAAACAGAAAGTTGTTAGACATGTTTCAACCCAAAGTAGCATAATTTAATTTCTATGATCTTCGCTAAATTTTTTCGTTTTGGTTTATTCCATAAATCTATTGATGAGATGAAACTTTTGAATCGTTTCCACAGCAATCACCACATGCATATACCTACTTATGTGTCTAGCAGCTAAATGTAACAGATCAATTTCAAGTTTCGAAGATTAAGTATAACAACACTTGGTGATTTATGCAGCCTGTTGCTACAAGTAATATATTTTACTGTACGGACGATATTGTTCATCTTAATATTGTTGCCCACCAATAGTTGTAACACTAGTACTTGAACTGCTCTACTCTATAACCATTTGTTATCAATAGCTAAATTGAAATTGACATTCAGACTATTCAGTTTGAAGAATATACATATAGTTGTGGCATTGTGTAATTGCCAGACGAAATGTTGTGAGGCTGAATGGTGTGCTATCAGTACTAGTGCAGCACTGAGGGGGCACAGGCTATACTACACAAGTAAACAGAAACCTCAGGTTGCTATGTCTCAAACTTGGGAACTAAAGCTTCAGCTCACTATAAAAGCCATTATATTCAACATCTGAGTCTCATCCTGAATTAATATGGAACCACTCTGATGTTTCTAGCAGTCACTTTGCTTCTGACAGAGTCTCTATCAATAACTGCGTTCTCCCACAGAGTCTCTGCTGACTCTGTTTGTTCCAACACTACACTATCAAACTAATCACAGTCAACAATGGTTACCAGCTAGACAAACAACTGGATATTTTGCAGTCTTATAATTTGAATGATAAGGCCATTACAAATCACACTTTAGGTTTGTGTCTCACCCAAACCTGCAAAATAATGAGGCAGGGAGGGATTCTATTTTGTTTTTATTACACCATAAAAAATTGATGAGGGAGGGTACATTTTGGAGTTTACCATAACATTGGCGAGAGGCAAAAAAGTTTTTGATTCTATCATAAGTCAAAATATAGTGATGAAAATTGAAGGTAAAAAAATTAGCTATAGTCTTTTACATTCGGACAAAGCTCTCACAAGGATGAAACTAGTTAACAATAGTTCACCAAGTTGTATGTAAGTCTAACCTATTAAGGTTAGAGTGGAAAGTCACTCAGGAGTTTTTAACTTATTGGTAAAATACTATGAAATATGCTGAGTTATTTAAAATACTTAGTTTGAAGTTGGAGTAAGAAATTCTGAAGCACTTCAAGTTATTTGTCACAAATATAAATAGCATGAGGGAGATAAAGTTTTACGGTTTATTTTCATGATTGCTTACAAACTGGTGCGGGAGAGAGAAATTGTGTTTATAGGGAGTTTTTAGTTCCCATGAGGGACACACACCTAAAGTGTGACTTGTGTTGGTCTAAAATGGCACAAGAATACATAAAAGTTCACTATGCCATTTCTCAGTTGAAACTTGAACAAAGCTGTTTCTTTCACATTTTGGTACCATTCTTTCTGCTTTCTCCATGGTTCTTGGAGAGTTATCCTCTTTTTTTATTATTATCTCCAGATCCGTAGGGTAAATACGTTTTCTGGTTTCAGTTTGGAGCCATGTGTGAAATTTCAGATTTTATTCAAATTTGTGAGACAAGATCCGGGTTTAAGGTTAACTTTAAAAACCCTGAAAGTGAGAAGACAACTCACATTTTGTAGAATCGACCGATTATGGGTCACCTTTACAGGAGAGGGACTTGAAGCGTGTTTGGTTTAGGGGATAAATCACAAACTTGCTAGACAGGTAAAGAGGGTTTTTAGGAAGAAGTTGGTCAAGTGGAGGGTCCCAAAGTGTAGAATTTCTCATAGCAATCACCTCATAGGGGTTGATATATCCACTACTGGGGGTGGGGAGCATCTGCAGGTGGGCATATCTCTTGGGTAATAGTGAGTCGGAGTGTCTAGTTATAAGATGAGGGCGAGACCTTGTGACATTGTGCAAATTTACCACAGTATTAGTCTGTACCATAAAAAGGTGGTATGGTGATGAATACACAATACTTTTACTTTCATACATTGTTTGAAAGTTGCAAAGAAATAATTAATGACCTGGTTGAAAACCACAACTAACAATTACTGATATCTGAACAAAAATATTTAGCAAAACACTCATCAAGCACGAATGTATTTGAATTGTATCCTTGTTAAAAATTAATTAACGTGATTAAATGGATATTATCCAATTTTGATGGCATAGAGTGTTGTTCATAATTGAAATTAAAACTGCACATATCCATATACAGTATCCATAAATATACTGTATATGTATACTATATACATATATGCACATATTGTGGTAGATTTTGGTGAATACCACTGGTAAAAACCACCCTTGCCACTGAAACACCAGTCAGAAGTGCGCTGAAATGCAACTTCCAACCCTACACAAGGTGCTGTGCCGGTAGAACAACTTGCTGTGCCGGTAGCACAACCTGCAGGGCCAGTATTAACCCTTGCTAGGCCAGTAGTGACCCTTGCTATGGCGGTATGCTGGTACTCGGCCGGTACAAGATGGCTGCCTGTATCCCATGTGATTCTGTATAAAAGAAATTAATTTGGCATGAGAATTGCGAACCATAAAATAACTTGGCAAGATTCTAAAAGAGCAGTGCTGCTTGTATCAATTCATCTATATAAGTTATGTATGGATTTGTTTCTGCATTAAATTATACACTCATATATGCGCATATACATGAAACACACTCAAAATCGGTCTCCTACACATGTATGATACATGGCTCACACAAAGCCAATTATTTGTAATTGGTCTGGTTACAACTTTCGCAAGCCACTAACAGCCTTGTTCAAGTACAAAATACACTGTGCAATTTGGAGTTGCCTACACAATAAGTCATCTTTACTTACCAAACAGAAAAGACAACTGCTAACTTTTCACATTCATCTGGCTACAGACTGAAGATGTTTATTTAAAAATTATTCTTTTGCTAATTTTATAAAAGAACTCAATTGCTATACGTCATTTGATGGATATCATAACTTTAAACAAAACCATGATTTTGTGTGGAAAATAATTTTCAGTTAATGCCTGCATTTGTAACCTGTAAAACAATCAATTTTGCCACATAAGGTATATGTGTGTGTATGTGGATTTTTTGGTATTCTTCTTGCTAGTGCTGTCACTGATGTCTTCAAACATACATACATAGTTACTTGGTTAGAGTCGTTGGTGTATTGTAATATCGCAAACCATTTGACTATGCAACTAGCAGGTAGGCTCACCAATAATGAGTAAATGTTCTTTACCTTCACTGGTGCATTGCATTTTAATAATATCAGTGAAACTATATGGCAAACAAGTCAGGATGTTGATAAGTACATTAAGCTGCATTTGATATGGGTAGAGTAACAAATACAAACAGTTAGTAAAATCACAAGCAAAATCCTTACGAAAACAGTATCTATGAACACCAAGTTTTAATTAATATTTAAGAAAAGTCCACGCAGTGTTCATAAATGTAGCTTTCAATCCTTATGCGCAACATTGCCCAGCATGAAATTGGTGTTCATCATCCAAAAAAGAGCATAACTTTTAGAGCAAAATGATGAAAGGGAAATAGTATGACATAAGGAAGTGCCAGGTTGCAAGCATCCAGCTCGATAATAATGGTGTGAGATTGCGTGAGTGAAATTTTGGCACACATTAGTAGTAACGAGCGCAAAAAGTCTTTGCCAAGTGTAATAGGTTACTTTGTATATTTCTGCAAATAACCAGCACGAAGTAATACTATTACACTTATTCTGTAATGTATGTAAGCGTACACAACATAAATATATCAATAAAGCCACTAAAACAGAAATGAGATTGTGTGAAATTTATGGCATCTATTTACCCCATAAACGTACAAGTAATACCTTACTCAAATCATTTATGATTTATTTGTTAAAGGTGCACTGTCACCCACGACACACAGTTCACCAACCAGGTTTGTAATTTCTCTTGTGTATCAGAGCGCTGATTAGTATCAACTAAATTACTAAAAATAGTCATAAACTAGCTCATATTTATATTTTTTTTTTGTGTTTTTCCAATTCAAAATTTATCTTACATTTCTTGAATTTTTTTTCAGTTTACTGGGGTACAACTTGGATTTTTAAAATTTTACTGCTGTTGATTTCAACAATGACGGTCGAAAAATACAAAGTTGACTCAATTATGTTAATTTTAATCATTTTATATTTTTTTATTTGAAAATAATGTGCAGGATTTTGTCTGGGTAGCTTGAAATTATTTTGGTAGTGGTCAATCACCTTCATTGCCCTCAGTTAAGCTGACTTTACATTGTAGGATTCCTCCCTACCAGCTGTCACCTGACATCTGGCTGGCTACAGACAGCACCAAAGACTTGACATTGCTGCCCAGTCAAATAGCTGGCCAGCTGAGCCGGTTTTAGGATCTGGCTGTAGGTCGGCTGAAGGCCAACTGCCTCTCACTTGTTCGACTTTGTTTCTACTTGTAAGCAAAAATATATGCTCGTAAAGTCCCCTGTTGCTTATTGTCCGAGAAAGAAGTCTGTGAGAGAGAAGTTTCTTTTAGAGTTTATTACTTTAAACCTCTGGCTGCATCTCTCATACTACTCCGAATAGGGAGGAGATGCAACCCAGCTTATATACACAAGAAGTTATGTAACCCACCATTATGTGACAAATATAATTGTTGTGTGCACATGAAAAGGTGCGGAAGTCAAGGGCTTGTTTACAAAAATAATTACAGGGATGGTTACATAATTATAATGAAATAGGTTTTGGCATACAAGAGTTATGCATTCAAATACTCACACAACATGGGTCCGTGTAACGCATGATAAATATTTTTTCGTGCACGATAATAATTTTAATTGCAATATTGCTTTGGTTTTAGAGATATTAGCAATGCAATATATCACGTTGACGCTAATGTGTACATAATAGCAGGTTGAACAAAAGTAAATTTAATATTTTGCCGCAGCTAAAGCGCGTCCAAAAAATCTAATTTTTACGCTCTTGAAAGTATGCACACAATGACTGGGATGACCTCCTTCTATGCAAAAGGGCCAAATTTTCGCAACTCCGCTTTATGGCCTTATACTAATGATAGGACTAAAAAAAGCACAAATCTGCAAAAAAGATTTTGGCATAAAACTGCTTGAAATAGAAAAATGAAGCTAAATTCGGTCAAATATTTGTGACACAGAACCTCTAAGGATCATCATAACAACAATTTTTATGCACAGTTTCAAAATAATATGCTGTAGGTCCCTACCAAAGATAACGGTAGGCATTGTTGTGTTGAACACATGCATTCATGCACCAATTGATCATTGCCACTTCCCTTATCCTATTTATCACACCAAATAATGACTATATGATGTTCAGAGGAGAAACATTGAATGTTAAGACAGGAGAAAAGATCATGAAGAGATTTCTCCCGTGGAATCAGCACACAATGGCTGCTGCAATAGTAGAGGGTGGAGGTGATTGCTCTTGTCCAGCCATTGCTGTGGCTCTCTACAACCATGTTACTGTACAGCCTGCTGAGGCTACTCAGCCTGTTTGATGTTTATACAGTGAAATATGTAAGCATCAATAATATATAACGATACGTAAGAGCTCATCTTCATACATGCCCTGGCATCATGAAAGGGTGTACAATGTTCATGGTTGATCTTAAGCATAGCGAAAAATGTAAATAATAGGAAGATGCAACGGAAAATTTTTTCTCAATGCTTCCTTTATGCATGATCAAACATACAAGAAAATGCTTCTAATACGACTTAAGAAATTGCTAGCTGTCTTTATTTTTTACTTATTGCAACCAAGGTGTATCTTTTATGGAACAGAATAAACGTATATTCTCATTATTCATCTTTTTTGAGCAAATTGACGAGTCATTTCACATATCATGAATGATGCATGGTCTAGGCTATTTATGTCTGTATTAAAACCGCATGTACATATAGTGATCACTAAGCGATTGCTAAATTTTGCAACTTCTGTTTACGGAGAAATCGCCAAGTGATTGCTAGCATTTTATTTGAGGTTATTGCCAGATTTTGGTCGAGATCAAAAAGTTGCTAGCCGATTCATTTTTCAGCCAATCACAACGCACAAATGTTTTACCCTTGTTTGCTATAGTGTCTAGTCCTCTGCAGCGCTCCGATCTCTCAATGCTCATATAATAAGTTGCAGGCTATACTTTGTAACAGCGAGTTTGACGGGGAATCACTGAAGAATGGATATTAGTAAAACGTTGAGCAAATTTGGGAGGGATCCCCTATCGCTAAGTAAAATCGCTACCAGCATCGTTATATGTACACGAGGCATTACAATGTTTGTTACAATTATATCTATGTGCAGACAACTCCATGTTTTATGTATTTTCTCAGAGACATTTCGCTAGACCTGTTTTACTCGTAGGTACGAACCTTGACTCATGCTATTGTTAACATTACTTCGCCGCATTTCCTATTTTTTCGTGGGGACTACTTCATTTTTGTCTACCTGGCATCATTGTGCTAAGTTTTTGGTTCAATGATTTTTATATCAGTGGAAATAAATAAACTGCTATATATAGTGAGATTTAATTGCATGACACGATATACACATGTATACAAATAGTGCTAGCGGTACTGCTAGCTCTTGATATAATTAAACCGCTATATATATCATTCCATGAAACAAGTTTAAAAACCAAGACTTTTTATTTCAGATCTTGTATAATTTGCTTCCTCATGATGAAATAAAAACTGCCAATAATACCTGTGAAGGTGTTACTCATACTTGTCACCCAGTAAAGCAAGACACAAAGACTATGTTGGATGGTGCTGTCAATGCAATGCGCTGTTGTGTACTCAATGATTGAATGCAGATAACAAATATACAAAATGTATCTGAAAGCCTCAAACAACAGCATTTGGAACAAAATGAATATAAATAGTAAATAGTATCAGCTATAACACTTCTAGAATGTGTTACAAATAAAGCTGATGATTGAAAGATGAATGTGAAGGCTGAACCAAGGAGTTTGATTAGAACTGATCAAACTCCTTGGCTGCACAAAGACAGTAACTATAACTTGCTTCGATACATGAAAGGACAAATTTCCTTCAGTTTGTCAATAGCATGTGAGAAAGTCTATCATTTTTGAACCATTCATCAGCTTGAGTTCAATCTGGAGGAAAAAAATGGTGAATAACGGTTATATTTGTCTTAGGCATCCTTTCGGCTGTAGTACATCGTCAAGTAAGAGCTTTTACATTACTAGTTGTGGCTGCAAGGTCTCTCGTCTGCAAATACATATTAATACATCATACAGCTGCTGAAAAAAGTAAATATTTGTACAGCACAATCACTGATACAACCTATTAGGCTTGTTTAGAAATTGAAAGATGTTCAAATTAAAATTCAAAGCACAAATATTTTAATAAAAAATGTAACAAAAATGATATATAAATTAGCTGAAATTGCAGAAATAAATGAAAAGGATTTAGAGCGTCCCTGGCTGGATTAATGTTGAATGAGAAAAATACAAACACGCTCTAGTATGAATGCGATGTACCTACTTGTGAGACCGTTACCATTTCTTACTACTATCATAACAACAATGATAAGATATAACTGTTGACCATAATGTGCCCATACACACAATGGGGCCCACGTGATCTATTGCAAGGCCAATATCTCACGAACTAAAGCAATGTCACAGTTGAAAAAATTTGATAATATTAAAAAATGTATACAAATTTGAGATATCATAAATAAGAATACATTTGAGACCAAAAAATGTTAGATTTGCAATTTCGGCTTCGTCATTGTAAAAAACAACAACCACAATTTTCAAACCTGAATTATACGTTATTTGACTGGGAAAATCAGGCAACAACATAAAATGTAAATGAATCATCATTTTCAAAGACGATAAAAAATAAATATAAACTGGTTTCTGAATTATGATAGTTTTCAGTAATTTGGTTAACCTTTCTGACACTAAGGAAAGACAACTCTGGCGAGTGAGTTGTGTATGGAATTAATCCTCATGAAATTGCATAAAGGTGCATATCTCCCAACAGAATAGCAGAACGCTATTACTACTAAAAATAGTAGTATTTTACAAAAATGCTGTGCCGGACGTTCAGCAATGAATGCATTTGTAAAATGTACGCGTGCATTTTTGCACCAGTTCAACCTTGAACAGTTCCCAAATATGCCTATTGCCGCTGTCCTCCTTGTAACTATGATTTTTGTTAAACCAGCTTTCTTAGCCAAATATCACATGAAACAACTAACGGACAAACAAAATTTGTAAACACGGATCGACAAACTTTCACCGTTGTTACACAGGAAATACAGTTTTATTTTACGAAATTTGGCAAACATCAAGGTCAGTATTTATTTCATGCACTTCGCTCGTTTTGAGATGCATTTCATCAGGCAATGCACTGTATTAATCCAGTTATTCTCAATATAAAAAGTTTTGGATTATATACAAACTGGTACGAAACTATTGAAAGCAAAAGCTTCGTCGTTCTGAGCCACCATAGAAAATACTAAAATAATAAAAACTATCGCAAAATTATTAAAAATGATATAATTGCAGAGTATAGTTTTTGAACAACCAAGAGTGACGCACCTTATAAGAGAGGCTGTGAGCTTCTCAAATCAGTGAAGCAGAGTTTGAAAGCCAAAATCTGATTGGGAGAGAGTCCCATTTTCTGCATTGTAATTCATTTAACTACCAAAACCTTCATCAGATGGTTGACAGATCACCTGAAATAAATGAACAGCGTTGCTATATTCCTGAGGCAAAGCAATAAACAATGAAAAACAACAGAATATAAGGTGATACAAAAATGAAAAGCAAACAATTTTTGGTTCATCTAATAAAGGAAACAAGGTTTGGGCTCACTCAGAATTGCTAGCATTCATTATTAACAGTAAAAACATGATATTTAGAAAATCAATCAGTAATCTTACATTATAGGATAGGAGATATTTCCACTAAGGCATACAAAGGAGTATACAAATACGTGGGAACAAACACAATGCGTTTTAGAACGAGTTAGTTATCAAGGGGACTGCGATAATCTTTCTCAAATGTCATTTGGTCCTGAAAAGAGCTCGCGAAGATCGGTAGATCATATATAATGTTGGTTAGGTTTTATTACAATAGATAGCTGCAGTTGTCGTTGAAACATATAAAAAAAAAATTATAAAAGGAAAGTTGAAACACTCATCTCAGATGCCAACTGCATATTTTCAGCGATATAAAAAAGAAATAAACATTTTACTACCCAAGAGTTGATAATTTTCAGACTTTCCACTAAAACGCCTATACGTTATAATTACGATGGAAGCAACCATTTTAGCAGAGTTGTCCTTTTCTGGGAAGATAACTATGTTGTTCAAATCATTTGGTCCTGAAAACTCTAGCTACTCCTTGCGCCTTTACTCTTACCAGCACATACCCCATTGATGTTCACATTACATTGATCTTATCGGAACTCTGAGACGATGATATGAATGCAAAATCAACAAAAGCAAGCAATACGATATTTAGAATATTGGAATGAATGTAGACAGTAATGAGCGTGGAAACATAGTAGCTCATAACATTAGATGGTTTCGTTTACAAAAAATATAAACGGCTTTAGAATAGTTCAAATGGTTTACAAAGTGTCTTTTACATGGAAAAATAATTGAGTAAATGAAGCAAAATAGCATAGGAAACTGTACCTAAAAACGGGCTTTGTGATTATAATAAATAAATTACCGGCATAAACGGTTGCAGAATATCATGCAACAAAACTGCATTTCCTGTCAAACAACCATTAAATTTTACAAAGCCTATAGCTGTTTTGCAAATGATCTAGATGGTTTAGAAATGACTCAGATGATTTAGAAATGACTCAGATGATTTAGAAAAGTACAAACCATAAGAACGCTTTCGAAATAATATGAACTAAGGCTGTCAATTAATCGAGTTATTTTAAAGATTAACCAGATTAATTGATTTTTAAGATCAAAAAGATTAACTTTTTATGACTCAGTTAATCTGATAAAAAGAAACCCCAGTTACGTCACTATAATAATGTTTATTATGCTGAATTCATCTATCAGTTTGTCTACATGAAGAGGGAAATACATTTTTGAGTGTTTCGTCACATAACCTTATCTTTGTCACTAAATTTCAATCATGTTATCCTGAAGAAAAATCATGAAAATGTCCATCTTGTCACTTTGAACAAGTTAATTTAACTTGATGTGAATCAAAACGTTTGTCGGTGAGTGTTGTTGCAAAACGAGTTAACTATCACTAGTTTTCAGGCTATTATTTTTCTGTCGATTGGAGTGCAATGGAGAGACCTTGAATGTTGTTATGACTTTAAACTAGATTAGTTTTGGGATCTGTTTTATTTTAGGCATCCAGATTGTCATCATTACTCTGGTACACATTTTGCTACGATAAATCTCATTACCTTCCATCCAATAGAAAGTTTTCTGCTCAGAAATGCTTATAAAACACCTGGAATGTAATAAATAAACAATAATTCAAGCTTCCTAATAAAATGATGATTGTTGGTAATAATAATAATAATAAAAAAAAAACTATAATCGATATGTAAAAGTGACCAATAATAATATTTAACAAAATATCTTATATAATAATAACATGTAATACGATGTAATATGGTTTATACTTTAAAACCATTTTCATATTAGTGTCTTTATTCATTCTAATAATAAACAATTATATTTTTTGATTAAACTGTTGTTTTATTGTTATTGTTGTTATTATTCAGCACAAACAATACAATTAATTGATAACATAATATAATTATTATTTAAAAATTGAAACTTACCGGGCATATCATTTTTTTCGTGTAGTATCTATTAATTATAACAATGATATTGAGTCACAAAAATAAACAATTATTTGTTACTAGATTTCGCGGTTTTAGTTATTTAGTATTCTATCAAAGCTATTTATTTATCTATAAAATATTGAACTACACCACCAAAATATATCACGATCAATTAATCAGGTTCTCAAAAATACCTAAAGCATGTTCAATTGTGATGTTTTTATTATTTATCCTGGTATATCCAAGGGTTTTCTCTTTTTCCCCGTAGAGGGTTTGGAGAGTGGCAGTTTGTGAGAAAATAAAAAATAATACTTTTCTATGTTATATTAATATATGCCAAAGATAAAAGTATATTCTTTGTTCACATTCGATATTCAAGTTTCCGTTAATTTGTGTATCCGACAATCTTATTTTCTTTCAATCATGTGTGCCTACACTTTGTACCTACCTGAACATGTACTGTAAATATCAAAATTTTAAATAGCAACTAGTTTTAGTTTGTTTCCTTCCCTTTCAGTTCTGCATTCAAAAAAAGTTTTGTTCACAGTTAAATACATACATACATATTTGTTTATCATTGTGATATTACACTATTGTGATATTTTATTTGTTATTGACTCCTGGACTGGCAAATCCAAATTGAGGTTTGCTAATTTCATTCTACAAGCATGCAGGTAGATGGATGATGACTTTACTGCCCCATCATTGCATTTATATATCATGAGTACACAACATTAAAAAATAAGATTAATTTAAGATTAATGGAAAAGATTAAGATTAAAAGTTCTTAATCTTTGACAGCCCTAATATGAGCTATTTAAAATGATCAGTTTAAAATGATATGAACTACTTTAAAGATTTGCAAAGCACATGGCTTTCAAACAAAAAATGATTGCAATGATTTTATCTATAGCCTCTATACATGTTATCCAACATAGACATGGTTCCATAGATATGGAGACAATCGTTGGTCAAAAATACATTATTTGTCAAAAATCAACTTTAAAGACTATATTCAAATATCGATTATACATATTTTTGTAAATATATAATCGATTGTTAAATATAGTCCTGCTATGGTGATACCATGCAGTTGTTACAGTTTGCATGTGCATGTATTCTATTTTATGTAGTTATGTTGTACAATCAGTAATATATTTAAATATTAATGAAATGCTGTACCACACACCAGTCTTGTTTGGAAATAAGCATTAAACATCTCTAACAAGCTACAAGCTAATTGCTACTTATAAACTTCCATCGCTTTAGCCGTTCCACACACCAAATGTAGCATTGACTGCGCTCAAACCATTTAAACCATAAAAATCAATTTAAATCATAAAAACCGGTTTTAATCAAAAGAACTTGATTTATTTGGTTTGTTCGTAGAAACGATGTTTTTGTCCAATTCTAAATTCTACTGTTAAATTTTTAGAAAAAAAAACATCAGTCGATTGGACATCTATGATCGATAGAGTGGACCAGTAAATTGGCTCAGATTTTCAAAGCGTATGAATGAGTTCACAAAGTGTTCAGAAGATTTGCAAAAATTCAGGCTTGTTCAAAAGCATTCAAACAATTTAAAACACAAACGTCCTAACCCACCATATGGACGGACAGGATTGATAAATGCAGACGTAGGATGAAATGAGCATAGACACCTACTGGAATGCATGTCTAAAGACTTGAAATGAATCAATATTGGCTATGCTGTAGAGCGAACAGTCGACATTCATTCCTGATAACTTACAAACTACTGTTTCACGGCTCGTTCCAAGATTACGACAGCAAGTCAAAACAAAAAGTACATCATTCATGTATGTCGATTAATGGTGATGGTGATAGATGATGATAATAAATAAACATTTATTTAATAATAGTTAATAAGTTATTCATCATCTTATTATTACATTTTATGTATTAATCATATTTCTATTGTTTTTTTGTGTTATGCATTTCTTTAATAATTATTGTTATTACAATAACAATAATTGATGCTGTCATAATAACAAATATACATGTTTTTAATTATTTTCAATTAATAATAAACTCATTGATAATAATGATGATAGTCATTGATTATTATGATATATTTTAATAATAATTGCTACATCAACTTACATCAAGGAAAACGTCACGCAAGACCGCCTAGGAGGGCGAAGGGAGCGTGCCTCAATTTTTGGACAAATTGTAACATAAGGACATTGTTCCAGAATACCATCCCATGGGTAGGACATTTTGGTACAGAGCGGGTACAAAGACCCATCCAGTAGGTCAGCTCAGCATCAGCTTTGTTTGCCCTCTGTTTCTAGTCACTCTTTTTGTTATAAAAACAGTTACCGTTTGTTTCGATAGATTGCGGTTTGTACCTAGACTGTAATCTAGTTTGCACTGCCACCTCTGGTTTGTTCATGATCACATCATAGGATGCGCAGAGAGCAGGATGGGCTTCTTCCTCTCAACGTATTTTCAACAGAAGATTTACCTAAGAGTTCTTTCGTGACAAATGTCCAGCGATTGGAGTTTCTCTTTAGCCTCTGTGACACCTCTCCTTCCATTTAAACCACTGATCATTCTAACACCTTTGTTTTGCACCATCTCCAGTGCCTTGATGTGTTTACTCGTCGAAGGATCCCCCGCCCAAGTGGTATATTTTAGGTGAGGGCAGCAGAGAGATTTGTATTTGGTCAACTTAGCTATCTCAGGTGCCCAATAGCGAGCTCTCCTAATCATTCCAATGTGTTTTCTGACATTGCAGATATTGTCAGCTATATGATTGGTGAACTTTAGATCTGACTGTAGTATCACTCCCAAGTATTTGCAGTGATCAGTGTGCCCCAGTACTACATCATTATTATCCAATCCATGGAGTACTCCATGAGATTTGTATTCCATGTAAAATGTATTTTCATCAACAATCAACAAACATATATTTACAAATATAATAATATATTAATAGATGGATATAAATTATCATTTTTATAACTATTTTGATACATAATAATAGCTATAATTAATAATAACAATACACATCAACATGATCACCATCATCATCAGATCATCATCATTGTTGTTGTCACTGTGATCATCATCATCATCATCAGTCATTACTTACTACTATTATTATAATATTATTATAGCTATAAATCATAAATTTTAAATTCAACTAATGCTACAACAAGCACATAAGAATAATCTCTAAAAAAAATAAGGACAACAGGACCGTTGTTGTATAAAATATTATCATTAATTATTTATAATAATATCAAGTTATGATGATTATAATTCCAAAACAGGAAACATATATAATACAGTAAGTTACGGCATAGTACCTATTCGGCGTGATTACTTGATATGGTTTTTAGCTACTACACTCCAGAGTCCATAAGGCTCCATAGAAGCTTTGTTTTATGATTTTTTTGGCGTCGGAACATAGAGCCGAAATTGTCGGAACATAGAGCCGTCGGAACTTAGGCACGTCGGAACATAGAGCGATCGCCTATCTTTCTGTGTAGAAAAGCTGGTAGCAAAGTCTTTTCTAACAAACTAAAATTATATTTTTCAGCAGAAGCCGTAACTACTACTAGCGGTCAAAGTCAGTAGTGGTATATTAAATATACCACTTTTTTGCTAGCGGTAACTTCTTGTGTTTGGTAAATAATATATTTATAATGTTTGATAAATTAATTATATTTAAATTACATGTGTATTACATCTGTCATGTCTCCTGATTTTCTAGGACTCACCTGATGATTTTTAAGTACTAATTTTCTCTACTCCTTAAAACTGATGAACTCCCTGAAGACTCCTAAAATAATAATAATGAAATTTGAATCACCTCCTGGAAACTTGCAAAAATAACTACTACTTCTTCTTCTACTACTTCTTATTTATTATTTATAATACTAAATAAAGTTTATTTATTTGTTATTACTTTTTTGTCGTTTAATTTATTGCTATTACAGGATATTCGTGTCGGGTGGTGAGTTAGTAACTCTAACTGGTAGCATCCACCTGTACCAGACCCCAGGCTGCTTACTATTGCTGTCTGTGTATGACTGCTGTCTGTGCACGACTGTATCACGCCTGGCTGAGCTCTTCTCCTGCTCTCATTTACAGAGAGCTCTAGCCAGCTTATATATAAAATGTTACATAACAATCAGCCTTAGGTGCTGACAAGAAAATGTTAACTGTGTTACATAAGCGTATAAAGATAAATAGATGTAAACAAAGGCTGCCTGAATCACGGCCACGTCACATGAGCTTTTCTTTGTTCTCATGTGACTGTATAGAGTTATTAGCTATTGAGTGCCTACCTCCTCTGTTTTAGGTGGCACAAGTCGTTTCTACCACATTACTGTAGCAACTTAGTAGTAAAGTTTGCATTATTATATATTCAAATTAATTATAATAATGCATATTATTATATTGTAATATATATATATATATATATATATATATATATATATATATATTAATTATATTATTATAATTATTATATATATAATTATTATTGTTGTACAGGATTTCATTTGGTATCAATAATGCTTGACCATCTGCACTACCTCCGGACAGACTGCGTTGGCCCGCTATGCTGGGTGCAAGTCACCACTGATTCCCGTTCGGTAGGTTCCCCTGTCAATGATCGGTGGTCATTGCCTAGTGGGCCGAGCTGTTCAGCTTATACTTGTCCTGGCAACAACCGAGACCGAACAGCTGCTCAGTAGGGTCGGACAGCTGACGGTTATTCTGACTGATTTGCGCTTTTGTGATTTCCACGTTCGGTACTATCTATAGCTGCGGCTATATTACGGTACCTCCTTGTGGAAATGTGCACAGTGAAGTTTATTGTTTGAAACAATTAACCCCTGAGAGTGTGTGGAGTAACTCTGTCTTTATTGTGATTAACTCAGATATTTATACAATAGATGAACAATAGGTACAAAGGTATACCAGAGAAAGCACAGCCCAACAGTAGCGGTGGGTTAGTAAAGCTAAAAAATAGGCGTGTATCAAAGGGTAGGGACACCTAGTTATTTACAGCATAGAACTTAAGTATAGAACAGTATACAATAATATGAGAGTTAATGATTGATTGTTAGTGTTTTGTTGCCGTCCTTCACACATTCCGCCCCATTGGCGTCATAAAGCCAATAATTTGATGGCAACGGAAAAAAAACAGTTCATAAACTGGTCCTTCATGCATCTTGATACTCGCGTCGCATCTTTGTCCTAATATCTTCTTCCCTTCTAAGTAACTCGTAAGCCTCTCGCGTTACTTGGTGCAGTTCTCTCTTGTATCTTTCGATCCTTCTCAGTCTTTCTCTCCTCTTTCTTGACTGCTCCCTCTCTTCTTCATGCTCTAGGGCCATCCTCCTATGTGTACCTGTCCGTTCAGTGCTTATTCTCTGAACCTCTCTCTAGGGTGTGCCTTCTCTCCTTACAGGTGTATTTACTTCCTCTGGGGTTGTCTTCCTCTTCTTGATGGGGGGATGACTCTCTTTTTTCTCCCAGTCGCTTTTGGACTGGTGCCATCTCTATCGATGGCCGATTCTCTTGACTGGGGGTCGGGGTGCGGAATTTTAGCGGTTGATCCCACCCAATAAATTTACAGAATTCGGCATAGGTGCCCTGGTCGACTTCATATAAGGGCTTGTTTACTCCTCCGTGAGCTGCTGCTCCGTCCTGACTTCGGATGTGCTTCAGAATGGCATCCCTTGATGAGCTTTTCTTACTACAGGCACAGAAAAAGAAAGTGGAGTGCTGTTGGACGTGATACACCACCCTTTCCCTAGATTTTGGAGTTGGCATATTTTGCATCTCCACTTATCTCCGTCTCCTGCCTTCTCCACTGCTTTCTTTATGGACTGCAGCGTTTCTCCTATGAGCCATATCTCCCTTAATTTCGCTGTAGTGGTGGTCTCTTCTGCAACAGAAACACGTATGGGTGTTTCGATTTTGGCTTTTGTTAGCAAAATCTTATGAAGTACTCTAACAGTGAGCCTTTTCATTTATCCATCTAGTGCATTTGTCAGCGATTGTATAGACACTGCTGGTAGTTTCTCACCTGCTCCTGTTGATGTAATGTCGAATTCGTCCTGTACTGCTGTGTCTTGTCTCCTGTCGATAGTTCTGGCCATTTCTGTCTTTAAAAGTTTGGCGATACGTAGAAGGGTAGCTGTGTGTTGTGATTCTCGTTGGCGAGCTCTCCCCCTTTCTATATAGTTTTTTGCACCTTCGCCCTCGTTTTCCTTCGCCCATGTAACTGGTGGTTCGTAGCACATTGGTTATGTTGGCAATCGTTTTTTCTGGGTGGAAGTTGTTTCCTCTCTGCCAGAGGGGGAGTAACTCTTCAATTTTTGTTTTTTCTTATTTTTTCTCGATGTACCACTTCTATCCAGTCGTTTTCCTCAGAATTTTTTTTTTGTCTTTTCAGTTTCTTAGGGGGGAATGGTTCCTTTTGGAGACCTCTTGTTTCTTGGAGGGCATTTCCTCTCTCCTAGCTCTCTCCCATCATCTCATAACAATGATAATCATCGAACCTTTTTGGTTTATTTCTTTCTCTTTGTGGCCGGTCTGGGGGGATGGTTGCCCTGGTCGACTGACTAGGGTTGGCCAGTCTGCTTCATCGAGGGGGGTGGTGTCTCTCTGTCCCAGGGGTTTCCCTGTGGCTGCTGGTGGGGTACTACTTTATTTTTCCTGATGCCCGGCCTTTATGCTTTCTCTCGTCTGCTATCTCTCTCTATACTTATCTGTTCTTCTCCCCTCAGGGGGGTAAGGTAGGTGTTGGGGGATGTTGGTATTCATTTTCTACAGGTGTCGGTTGGGGTAAAGGTAAGGGCCAGACTGGCTCAGCCAGGCCCCAGGGCTGGGAGATTGGTTTCGGCGGCCTTCCGCTCCTGGCTCCTTTCATATTGGGCCTTAGAACGGGCTCCTTGCAGGGTGGGGCTCTGCCTACTGGTTCTCCGCAAGTTCGATAGTGGCGTAGTCTCTGTCCATTTTGGATTGACCATTGTCCATTCCTCTCTATTTTGTATGTGTGGTTGGGGAATGCTTCAGTGACTTGGTAGGGGCCCACGAATCGGGGTTGTAGCTTCGGATTGCTCCCTTTCACCCTTCTTTTATTTTTTATCACTACCAGTTCTCTTTTCTGGAACACCGGGGGCTCATCACTTTCTTGCTGCCGCACTTCCTGCTGCCTTTCTCGGATGTAGTGGTGTGCCTTTTGCAGATTTTCCTGTACTTCTGGCTGCGTATTTCTTGATATTCTGTGTCCCTGTTAGCTGGTCGGGGAGACGTACCTCCTGCCGCAACATCAGCGTGTTGGGGGTTTCCCCCATAGCCGAATGTGGTGTCCCTCGACATGCTCTCATGATTTGGGGCAGAAGGCTGTCCCACTCGTCTTGTCCCTTTGTCAGGATGAGGGCGCGTAGTGCGTCTCCCAAAGTACAGTTTTGTCTCTCGACCACCCCGTTCCCCTGTGGGTAGTAGGGGGTTGTTCTAGTCTTTTTTATCCCCCAAAGGCTACATAGCTCCTCCAGTAATACCGACTCAAACTGGGCTCCCTGATCGGTGTGCAGTTGTTCTGGGAGTCCCCAATAGGCGAATATGCGTTTGTCTAGGGCGTTGGCCACTGTGGATGCGGTTGCATCAGGCAATGCAATGGCGTCCTGCTACCAGGTGAAGTGATCGGTGAGGACGAGGGCCCACCGGTTCTTCCTCTTCGTCAATGGAAGGGGTCCCACCAAATCTACTGCCAGCTTCTGGACCGGTCGGCCCGCATACATCCACTGCCGGTTTGGGTTTTCTGTCTTTCGTCCGTTCTTGGCCACCTGGCAGACTTCGCACTCCCGGATCAACCTTCTTACTAGCGGGGAGATGCCGGGCCAGTATCAGTCGAGTAAGATCCTCTGCCTGGTGCGGTGTACTCCTGCGTGTGCCAGCTTGTGTCCCAGATAACCTGGGTTCTCCGGTTAGGAGGGCAGAGAATGTATTGTTTAGGTTTAGTTGGGTGGTGGAGTAATATGGTTAGCACCCCGTCCGGGTGTATCCTCATAGCTCCCCGTCTCTCATATAGGGTCTGGAGCTCTGGTCCCTCTTCTGCCAGTTCCCTTTTCGTTATGCTGCCAGGCTGTCTGATCTTGGCGTAGATCAGTGCTACGGGTCCGGAGCCCTTCTTCTGCTCTTGGGCGAGAGTGGTTGTGTTTTGTTCTGGGTAGGTGACAGTGAGGTTGACAGTGAGGTTCTTCGTCTGTGTGTCGTGGTTCCTCTGGCTGAGTCAGCTCTGGGTGTGAGGGTCTGCCATCTCTTTGTTTAATGGAGCTGCATTGCCGACAGTCTACACAAGGTCCTCTATGGCTGAGCCCGTCGGCATTGCCGTGTCGGATCCCGGCTCGGTGTTCCAGCTTGTAGCGAAACTCTGCTAGGGTCTCCAGCCATCTTGCTATTTGATTGGACGGTTGCTTCCTCCTGCACAGCCATCGCAGTGATGCATAGTCGGCACGGAGTGTGAATTCCCGCCCATGCAAGTAGGGCCGGAAATGTTTCATGGCCTTAATAACTGCCAGCAATTCCTTTCTAGTGACGCAGTAATTCTATTTCGCCGGGGCCAGTGTCTTGCTGAAATAGGCGATGATCGCTCCTTTCCTTCCTATATTTGTAACAGGACCACCCCCACTCCTATGGCTCTAGCGTTGGTATCCAGAATGTATAGGGCTTGGGGGTCAGGGTATCCCAGCACTGGTGCCTGGGTGAGCCTATCTTTTAGTTGCTTGAATGCGGCTTGCTCTTACTTTCCCCTCTTCCACGGGACTCCTTTTTCCGTCAGTGTCGTGAGGTGCTTGGCTATTGTCGCATAGTCAGGCAGGTACTGGCGGTAGTATCCGGCTGTCCCCAGGAAGGTTTGGAGCTTTTTCGCTCCCCGAGGGGGCTCCCACCATCGGACTGCCTCTAATTTCTCAGGGTCTGTTGCTACCCCCTCTGCGCTCACTACGTGTCCCAGGTATTTCACCTGTTTCTGGAGTATTTCACACGTAGATGGCTTCACCTTTAGGTTGGCCTGCTGGAAGCGTCCCAGTACTTTTCCCAGTCTGCATGTGAGTTTCGAAATCGGGTGCGATGATGACAACGTCCAAGTATAGTAGCAGGGTCTTCACGTGGAGACCCTTGAGTACTTTCTCCATGGGTCTCTGGAAGGTGGCGGGGGCGGACGTTAGTCCGAAGCGAAGCACTTTCCATTTCCAGAGCCCGCTGCGGGTTGTGAATGCGGACTTTTCTTGGGCTTCGGCGTCCATGGGCACCTGCCAGTATCCGCTCGTAAGGTCCAATGTAGTGAAGTACTTACTTCTGGCTAGGGCATCCAGGAATTCATTGATGAGTGGAATTGGGTAGGCGTCTTGCTTGGTGTGTCATTGAGCCTCTGATAGTCCACACAGAATCGCCATGAGTCGTTTTTTTTTTAACTCGGACAACGGGGAAACTCCATGCTCCGTTGGCCGGTTCTATCAGGTTCTTGTCGAGGAGGTCTCTGATCTGTCTTTCTGCCTCGGCCTCTTTCTCAGGGCCCTGGCAATGAGGTGAGCACCGAATGGGTCAGGTGCCCTCTATTGTGGGGATGGAGTGTTCTGCCAAGGTCGTCCGTCCTATGTCACCGTTGTGCCTGCTAAACACCGTCTGGTATTGGAGCAAGAGTTTCTTCAGTCTCGCCTCCTGCCGGAGATACTTACATCCTTTCCTGACCTGCGTAAATAGCTCCTGTAGGTGGGGGCTATCTCTCCACTGACGGCCCCTTGTTTTTTCTGGGCCTCCGTGTTTGTCAAGTTCTGGATTCAATTTTATTCCACTTGGTGAAGGTACCAATCACCTCTCCTGTGGGAAGTCTTAGAGTGTTTTGTGTAGGGTTCAGGCAACTCACTATCACTCTTCTGTGGGCATCTAGCCTGTTCACACTGGTAGCTATAGGTATCCTGCCCTGTCTGCTTTCTATTACTCCCTGTGGGTATGTCTCTTTGGAGCTGAGGTGACATTGAATGGTAGTCTCGGTCTGTAGGGATAGCTGGGTGTCCTGCCGGACCTGTACTTTAGATACCAGGTTCCTCCCATGTCGGTCGATACAGGTTAATTCCTTCCCTTGGATGATCAGTACCAGATGGTCAAAATCTAGTTGAAACCCCTGGCTGGCTAGGAAGGAAATGCCCAGGATTACGCCCTCGTCTATTTGGCTTACCACGAAAGTCTCGTTGAATCGGATATGCCGTATCCTCCCCTTCAAGGTGAGTAGTCCGTAGAATGGAAGCCTTGTCCCGTCAGCCATGAGACCTTGGGAGTCGTAGTTTTGTAATTGTTGCTGTATGTGAGTGGGTAGGCGGTCAAAGACAAGTTTAGCCAGCAGGTTGGTGTTACAACTTGTGTCTATTAGGTAAGTTACGGCTTCTCCTTACACTCTCCCGGGTTGGTAGTAGCTGGAGTAGTAGGGTCGCTCTATTTGATTCATTTGGAGGGTGACCGGCTTCGGAATAAGTTCCTTCTCCTCCCGAGGGGCACAGTTTGTGTCTGCTTGTCCCTCGTCTTGGGCCTTTGTGATTCCTGCTGCTCGATGGTATCCGTTTCTCCTGTCTTCGACGTCACTGAGTCAGCCAGGTTTGCCAAACATGCGCAGCAATTAAACAGGGTGATCGGGGGACGAGTCAGGAGGTTCAAGGGGGTGTCCGTTTGCTGTGCCCTGCTCTATTCATTAGGGTAGAACCGGGTCACTCTCTTTCCAGTTGAAGTCGCCCGTTTGCAGCCAGCAGACCTCTCTACTGCTGTGGGCTGTATTCGTTTCCCTGTCGGCTGGGCCAGGGGGAGGTTCGGCATTCCTTTCGGGTCTGTCCTACTCGCTGGCAACCCCAGCATCTCTTAGGAGTACCTGTCTTTCCCTCAGTTTTTAAGTTTGCGATCTCTTTTCCCAACCCTTCCACTGTACGAAGAAGTTTTGCCAGAGGATCTTGTACCTCTTTGCACTTGACTTTCCCTTCCTCTTGGGGTAGTTCCTGTTCCAGTGGGTCGGCCTCCACCGTTCTGACATTTGGTCTTCCTACCGGCTGGTGTGGTACTTGCAGGAACTCGTTACCGGCCTGAATAGCTTCCTCCAGGTTCTGAGGGCAGACGGCCACCAAGTGTCTCTGCAGGTAGGTATGTCCCAGGGTGCTGTGGAAGGTCTGCAGGGTTAGTTCCTCTTTGTTTTGTCGGGAAAGATTGCCGAGGGCAGCCTCGATGAGGCATTACACTGTGATGGCATGGTCCCTTAAGGTGTCCTTGGAGGAGCGGCGATAGCTAAGTAGTCTGGCCTGGGCTTCAGACCATGTCATCCCAAATGTGGTCTGTAGCGTTCTCACTACGTCCACCGTGATCTCTCCTCGTCCGCATTGTTCGGCCTTGTCGGTCACAGCTTGACGTAGGTGGATGACGGTGTCTTCTGGTTGCCAGTGGTTGACTGCTGCCACCTCCTGGAACCGATTTAGGAAGAAGTGTACGTCTCCAGTCCCGTCAAACTGCGGCACTTCGAATTTGTCTCGTGTGGTTGCAACTGTCATCCAGTCGAGGATGCTGGTGAGGGTGCCCATCATCTGCAGGCTGGATGGGTCTTGGTCAATGCTAACTGCTCTCCTTCGCTGGGTCTGACTGTTCTTTTAACGTAGGAGGTATCTTGATAGTGAGTGTTCCAAATCCCACTGCTGCCACCAGTGTACAGGATTTCACTTGGTATCAATGCTTGACCACCTGCACTGTCTCCGGATAGACTGCGTTGGCCCGCTATGCTGGGTGCAAGTCACCACTGATTCCCGTTTGGTAGGTTCCACTGTCACTGATCGGTGGTCATTGCCTAGTGGGCCGAACTGTTCAACTTATACTTGTCCTGGCAACAGCCGAGACCGAACAGCTGCTCAGTAGGGTCAGACAGCTGACGGTTATTCTGACTGATTTGCGCTTTTGTGGTTTCCACGTTCGGTACTACCTAAGCTGCGGCTATATTACGGTACCTCCTCCTTGTGGAAATGTGCGCAGTGAAGTTTATTGTTTGAAACAACTAACCCCTGAGAGTGTGTGGAGTAACTCTGTCTTTATTGTGATTAACTCAGATATTTATACAATAGATGAACAATAGGTACAAAGGTATACCAGGGAAAGCACCGCCCAACAGTAGCGGTCGGTTAGTAAAGCTAAAAAATAGGCGTGTATCAAAGGGTAGGGACACCTAGTTATTTACAGCATAGAACTTAAGTATAGAACAGTATACAATAATATGAGAGTTAATGATTGATTGTTAGTGTTTCGTTGCCGTCCTTCACATAATTATAAGTATTATTGTTATATATATTAGTAATCAATAATATATATTATTATTATTGTTATTTATTATTAATTTTTATTTTTTTTATTGAGCAAAACAATATATTGACTTGGATATGGCTCATGATGATGGTATACATTGTTTTTACATTATATCAATTATCCATCTACACATAACTTTAGTTTGTTCTACATCATAACTTTTGTCCAGCATACCATATTTATGTTGCATTTACCTCATCAGCAGTTGTTTTTTTCAACTAATAATAAACAAAGTAAATAATTATTATCATTATTATTGACATTGCATCTACACATTGGCCCATCTATGCCCTCAAACCCAGTAGTGACGGTCTGAAGCAGCAAGACAGGTATGCATGTGATGTGTGTGTATGGCAATCAACTGTTATTTATTCTTATTGTTAAGTGTTACTATTATTATTGGTTAACAGTTACACCATCACCACTACTTCCCCTTCTCCGTCGCTGCCACTACTGCTGCTGTCACTACTGCCGCTGCCATTACCACTGCTGCCATGACTGCTGTTTCTACTCCCGCTAACTCCTGCTGTCAGTGCTGTGTTCAATCAAGTCACAAAACAACTGCAGGTCACAAGTGCCTAAAGTCGATTAACAAAAACACACAAGTCAAGTTAAGCACTTTTATTGTGAAGAAGTTCAAGTGGCAATTATTGTCAAGTAGAAGCAAGCAAATCAATTAAAATACTTAAATTGCGGATACCTCAATTCAAGTCAACTACGTCCCCTATTCACTTCGATAAGTTTAATCAATCAGTTTTGACTTGGTAGAAGAAGTTTCACGGAAGCCGTCGCTTTGGAAAGCAGTATAGAACGATTATCATCGTCGTAATAAAACTGAGTAATGGTATCATGACAATAATATAAAATAAGAGCATAACAATGTACAGCTGATTAAATTTAAAACTCTTGTTATTTTCAGTCCAAATTTGCAAAGTTGTGCTTGAAAATCAATTCAAATTGATTGAAAAACAAGCAATTCAAAAGTCATTTTAGTGCGTTGTCAATTAAAGTCTCAGGTATTTTAACTGAGGCTGTAAGCAAGTCTTTATTTAAAAAGTCAAAGGCTAGAGTCTGACTTGAAACTTGTTTTTTGACTCAAGTTACCAGCACTGGCTACTGTCGCTCATACTGCCACTTCTACTATTAACAGATACTTTACCACCACTACTACTACTGCTACTACTATTTTTTGGGAATTGGAACGAAAGTAGACTGGAATGAACGTCGACAGGAATGAATGCAGACATAGCTGGAATGAACGTAGACACATCCTGGAATGAACGTCGACAGACCTGGAACGAATGTCGACTATGCAACAAACAAAAGAATTTCGACTTTCATTCTCGGATTTGTCTACGTTCGTTCTTGGCAATATATGAAATCTCATTTCGACTTTCATTCCAGGAGTTGTCTACTTTGGGAAAAAACGATAATTTATTTGATTCATGGAGCGAATGTCGAAACGAAACTTTATATGTTGCCAGTAATGAATGTCGACACTTCCTAGAATGGATGTCAAAATTTTCTTTTCTCTAACATAGTCGACTTTCATTCCGGGTCTGTCAACGTTCATTCCAGGATGTGTCTACGTTCATTCTAGCTATGTCTGCATTCATTCCTGTCGTCGTTCATTCCTGTCTACGTTCGTTCCAAATTCCTTATTTTTGCTACTGCCAGCATCATTGCTGTAACTACCTGTTCTACTACTATTACTACAAACCTCCCATCAGTACTTCTGGCTGTAAACTAAAATTATTGGAAATCTATTCAATAGTTGTCATTAGTTTTTATAACAGAAAATTTAAATTTCCTTTGATGGATTATTGCTTGAACAGATATGAAAATTTACTGCAGCATTTGTAGCATATGGGTGTAGTTAGGCTATCATTGTGGTAGGTATTATTAATTATTATGAAATATTATATTCGAGTATTAGTCATCTTTATCTCATAATCTTTTGTACTCAAACAGAAGTACGAGATAGAGTCACATGGTTTGTAGCAAGTTTTTCGCAAAGAGTGAGGTAATAACTTTGTTATTATGTGTATTGGTATTGCACAGTTGCTCAGAAATTATAATGATGATAAGGCAAGTTATTTGTGACTATTGTACAGGAAAAACATGGCGTGACTTTCTGTGGGTAACCTGGAAACAATTAGAACATTCATTATTATAGCGATCCCATTTAGTACATTGTGTATTGTACCAACCTCTTTTATTATTTATCTCGAAACCTTTTATGCCTCTATTTTTCTATGATTATATTTGAGGCTATGACTTGGGACCGCCCCACACTGACATAAATACAGCTGCTGAGCCTCTCCCTCTTGAGTGTATCTGAAGAGGCACAGCTGATATATTCTTTTGGAATAAAACACAGCCAACACTCAATCAAGTTTCTACTTGAACTTTGTGCACACATACAAGAATACTTACAGTACAGCCCAACCACTTAGAAAGACAACTTGTTCTGATTACCTACTAGGTCTGGTAGCGTTGTTGTCCGACTAAAGGCAGACTTATCTGGCCGACTCTTGCCTATCAGGGTCTACCTTCAGGCAGACAATACTGAAAGGCAGATACTGACACGGCCTACCTGACAGTGAGCTTGTCCAGAGAGTCTGGCTTGAGTACACGTCTCTGCATACCTAGAGGTAGTGCACATGGCTACTATTGGTAACCCATCACAGTTATGATAAATTCCTGCACACTATTATCTATTATCTTGTTCGGAGTTCTATTTCCGATGATTGTTGCTTGAGCTTCAGCAAATCCAAGTTTTCGGTGATTCTGTTTCATCGTTTGTTTTAATTCCAATCCTAATGTTTCCATCAATACATCAATCAAATGTACCGAATGTACGAAAGTATAACAAGAGCCACTGGCCTGTCTGTTTTTGATTCTATTAGTAGCAGTTAAAAGGGTAGTTTAGTCTCACTCATTCACGTAATACAGGTTTAATTGCAATTTGTGGCCTGCAATCTTTGTCGTAGCCATCTCAGCAAAATATCCACCTATCTTCACCCCACCGATTCTCAGAATTCCGACATCATTGAACAACGTACAGAAGAGATTTGATACACTAGATTGCGAGTTACTTCCTCCTATTTGAATAGTTCTCAAGACATTGGTGGAATAAAAGACCGCTGATTGGCTAAGCATGAGCCAATGGATTATAAACTTGGCAACTTAGGATTTATGTTTTCACACTATCCTAATGAGACAGTTTATTTTACTTACTGAGTAACCTAGTTTTTTGTATTGTGGTAGGTCATATTTTTAACACTCCATTTGCATATTTTTTACTATATCTATATATATGGCATTTGTATATATTATTGTTAGACCTGTGGAAATTGCTTAGTGTTAGTTGAGAAAGACTTGCGTGCTAGCGAATTACCTTGTTATATTTTTTGTGAACCCTAGTGTACACAATAGGCAATATTGTAGTGGATTTTGGGGGGCCGACCAAACGTCCACCAACAACACCTCGCTCCAGAGGTCAACTTCTAACAGAGGAGTATACCGACTCCACAACTGTTCTCAGAGCCCGCGGCTCAAATGTACAACTCAATGTCTTGTTGAGTAAACCATACTTTATTATACAGTATAACCAGCAATGTACAATAAGGGTAAATGTATTATGCTACTTGGCTCAATCACAAGCAGGATCCCAATACAATACAAAGAATCATGTGAAGTGTTCTGCCTTTTATAGGCAGAACAGGATTAAAACATAAGCCCAAATAAGGGGGCAACAAATCAGCAGTGGCAGGAAGTGGTTACACTAATCAGAACATGAGATATAAATATGTGATACGATCATTGGTTAATATAGGGTTAAACATGCAAGGCGCCCAGAAGTAGGGGGCGGAGCTATTCAGTCAATCTTGATGATTCATGATGGTGCAATGAGTAGCTCTAGTTCCTGGTCCTTATGGCTTATGGTCCTTGGCTTTGGTCTTGACTGAGGACAGCTATGTTGTAAAGTCGGGCTCCTGCATCTTTGGTATCAATTTAGGTTCTCAGGCTATAGTAGTTCTTTCCTCACCGACCCGGTATAGGGTCGGTAGTGGCACTGCAGGGCCGGTAGTGCATGCTGCAGGGCCGGCAGGGTGTGCTGCAGGGCCGGTGGACCTCTGCAGTGAATGCTGCAGGGCCGGCGGTAAATGCCGCAGGGCCGGTAGGGTTTCTACCGGCTGACTTGCTTGTGTTCTGGCTGTGCCAGGCTCTATTTAGGCGTGCCTGACACCCAGCAGTTGTCAGGGGGACCTTGCGCAATGGTAGTGGTCACAAAATTCCACCACAATATTATGGTGGCCCATAACGTTAGACGATTTCCTTTTCAAAGCATATGAACGGATTTGAAATAGTCCAGACGGTTTGCAAAGTGCCTTTTACATTGAAAATAATTGGGTAATTGTAGTAAAATAGCCCAAGAAACTATGTTTAAAGACGGCTTTGTTGTTATAATAAATTAATCGTCGGCCTTAGCAGTTGCAGTATTCATACTATCAAACTGTATTTCCTGTCTAACAATCGTAAATTCTGCAAACCGTATTGTTGTCTTGCAAATAATTCAGACGGCTTAGAAATGTTTCAGATGATTTAGAAAATTACAAACCGTATGGACGCTTCAGAAAGAGTATGAACTATTTACAAACCGTATGAACTATTTTGAAATAATCTGAACTGTTTTAAAATAATGTAAACTATTTTGAAATAGTTGCAATGCACATGGCTTTCAAACCAAAGTGATTGCCATCATTTTCTTTATAGCCTTTATGCAACTTAATCAACATAGACGTAGATCAAAAGACGTAGAGCAAATTAGTTAACTGTATAAAACTGTTGTTGAATATAATCTCTAAAATTAATTTTTACATTTATAATTAGATTGTATTTATTATTCAAAATAATTTAAAACAAATAATATTTAATAAATAGAAACATTTATTTATTTAAAGAAAATTCAAGGGTTCGGTGTTTAAGAAAAACATTATCAATCATAAATGGACTGTAGATCTATAATCAATAGAGCGAACCAGCAAATCGGCTCGGATTTTCAAAGCCCACAAACGATTTCACAAAGCGTTCAGAAGATTTGAAAAACTTTCGACCATTTTAAAAGCATTCAAACGGTTTGGAAAGCTTTCAGGCGTTTTAAAATGCAAAACACAAAACGTTCTTAGCCACCATACAGTATACTATTTATTGTTGCTAAATTTATTGTTAGATATCTGGTACGTAGTCTTTCAAGGTTCCATTTGCATTCGAGAAATTGTCTAGACTGAACACTGGCCAAGTCTAAGTTTAGAATTCCTACTCGGAGTTTGTACTTTCATACATGGAAGGTGTTGGAGTTTGTACTTTCATACATGGAAGGTGTTGGAGTTTGTACTTTCATACATGGAAGGTGTTGGAGTTTGTACTTTCATACATGGAAGGTGTTGGAGTTTGTAGTTATATTTCTGATTATTATCAGAGTATTTTATGGAGGTGCATGGACAGCTGAAAATTATAGTAAACATAGCAGACACACACCCCAGGTCTGCGCTGTAAGATTCGCTCTACTGCACTAGTTGTCTTCATGTAAAATTTTTTGAAATAAATTCAATTTTCTGCGAGCATACCCAGGTTTGTAGAAGCTACTAAAATTTGCAAATAACAGAATATAACCAATATGTCTGAGTAAGTTTAATGCTGTATTACTCAAGTAAACTGGTGCCGCACCTAAAGTCTCTTGTGCTTAGACATTTCGTTTTTGTCCAAATAATTGTTTGAGTTCAATTTATTTCTGTATCAGATTGTGGAATACAACCTGTATGTTACATAACACCTGTATTCAAAGGGCTTCTTCTATACTTTATCTACAAAAGAACTTTTGCAAATTGCACAAACTTTTGTATTTAACCAAATTGTGACCATAAAAAATACCAGTAGTTGTTAGATCAATAAACAATTTGCTTGATCAGGAGTTGTTATGCTATCAAAATCTGGGCTTTTGGTAGCGCAAGGTGTGAAAACTCCTGGACATTCAAAATGGACTTTGATCGATCCAGGTAGCAGTAACAGCAGTTCATCTTATCAACAGTACGTGGTGGTTGTTGTTGTCACGAATATTTTAAAAAGTTATTCGCATTGATCATTTGACTGAGAAATGCATTTACTTGCTCCTAAATAGAACATTTATAGATTGCGGAATCATCAACCTGCAATCAGCATAGCAGCATTGTTTCTATACATTGTATGTGACAATGTTGATTATTAAGTGCAAAGACAATTGTGCTGACTCCCAATTTTTTATTATAGCTTTTGTAATACTATTTTGGGTATTTCTGTTAATGCCACTTCGTTCTAAAGCTCAAGTTATCAGTTTACGCCCTCTTTCATAGTAACATAGACATATGTGTTTTGCAGCACTACCACTCATAGAACCTTCCACAGCTGTTGGTATTACTATGGACAGTACCCCTGAATTAGACTCTACCATTTATAAAATTCCATCACAATTTTACCTATCTCTACCAAATGGTAAGACATTCTGGGATGAAGGACAATATGAAGCAGTGGTGAAGAGACTCGAGAATGGTAAAAGGTTTGTTGATATGTATTCTACTAGTGCTCAAAAGTTTAGTTGTTCATACTTTTTTTAGATTACGTTTTAAAAGAGAGAAATGCTTCAACTCTCAATCATTCCACTGCGCTTGAGCAGGCAATGAACAGATTTTTTTTCATTTTTCAACTGTTAAAGTGTGCAGAGTCTTGATGAGAAAAACACAAAATAAAAGTGTGCTTGTACTATAGTGTTAATGGTAATGACCACAATGGGTTGATACAATGACTTGTGTTGACCCAAAGAATAAGATTTGGAAAGAAGTCATTTACGACACATTTACAGTTATTTCTCACCTCCTCCCCCCCCCCCCCCACAGCTGCTAATATATCTGGGAAGCTCAAAGCCTGCAGCAATGTAAATTTGTATAATATAAAATATTCATAGAGTATGTAATATTGCAGAGGATTTCTCTACTCAGACACAGATTATACACTCTTTATGGTTGGTTGAGTCAATACCACAAACTCACTAGTTTTTTTACTACTAACTTAGCCTTGAATAGCCGCTTCACTTTGAACATACCTTTTTCAGGGGGGGGGGGGGTGTGACAGACAGATGGGGTTTTTGTTTTAGGAGTAGACAACTCAAAACTCTTCAACTATTACCTTATATATATATATTTGTGAAATATATTATCCTCTGTCTGGCTGGCTGCCTTTTATGTTTGCTTGTGAGTGAGCAGAGTTGTTGGTGGGATCTTACTTGGTAGTAGTAGAAAGTGGGCATAGAAGAGAGAGATCTGACTAGAAAGTGGGCATAGAAGAGAGCGACCTGACTAGAAAGTGGGCATAGAAGAGAGAGACCTGACTAGAAAGTGAGCATAGAAGAGAGAGAGACCTGACTAGAAAGTGAGCATAGAAGAGAGAGACCTGACTAGAAAGTGGGCATAGAAGAGAGAGACCTGACTAGAAAGTGGGCATAGAAGAGAGAGACCTGACTAGAAAGTGGGCATAGAAGAGAGCGACCTGACTAGAAAGTGGGCATAGAAGAGAGAGACCTGACTAGAAAGTGGGCATAGAAGAGAGAGACCTGACTAGAAAGTGGGCATAGAAGAGAGAGACCTGACTAGAAAGTGGGCATAGAAGAGAGCGACCTGACTAGAAAGTGGGCATAGAAGAGAGAGACCTGACTAGAAAGTGAGCATAGAAAAGAGAGACCTGACTAGAAAGTGAGCATAGAAGAGAGAGACCTGACTAAAAAGTGGGCATAGAAGAGAGAGACCTGACTAGAAAGTGGGCATAGAAGAGAGCGACCTGACTAGAAAGTGGGCATAGAAGAGAGAGACCTGACTAGAAAGTGAGCATAGAAGAGAGAGACCTGACTAGAAAGTGGGCATAGAAGAGAGAGACCTGACTAGAAAGTGAGCGGTAGTAGAGATCTTTTCCGGTGAAGATGAAAGGTGCAGCTGAATACCTTAAAGTCAGTATAGAGAAAATCTGGCTCAAAAATGGTCACTATCCCAGAGGTGGTGGATGTTGGTTGACTGTTCACCAGCTACAGGGGGTCTTACTGACACATTGAAAGTTGCATTCTGGGCCACTAGTTGTGTTTCCTGTAAGAAGAAGGCAAAAATCCTTCACATTGTTTTAAGTAACGCAAAACTAATCGCTATGAAGAAAAAGATAAAAGTACTGTACAGGAAAATGGCTTGACTTCCTGTGGACACCTGTAAACAAACAATCATAACAACGATTCTGTAAACTGCGTACATGACCAACGTATTGTGCAGGATTTCACTGTGGGGGTATGTACGTGGTAGCTTGGCCTACCGGCACAGCCTCCCTGAACTTCTGATGGCTTTCTAGTGTGCTAGCAGCGATACTGTACAGGAATTTAGGGTGGAGTGGTAGCTGTCACCTGTACAGCGGCCCACTTCCAGTGAGTGCATAGTAAGCAGTAATGCAATTTCCTCTAGCTAGCTCCAAGGTAGACAGACTAGACTGTTTGAGCAAGATTTGCAGTGTCGCAAGCCCGTAAGCTATACACAGTGAGGAGTTGTCACAACTACCTCACTTTCCACTGAGTTCTTGTTCGGGCAGAATAGCTGTACTGGGTCGAACCAACAGGTTGAACAATCGTTCCAGTATCACGCGCCCGTAGGTCGTGTGCAGTGTAAGTCTCTTGGACTGACCACTTTCTACTGACTACTGTTCTTGCTGCTGGCCAACTTGTCCAAGTTGCTGCCAATTAATTAATTGCTATGTGCTTGTATTTGTCTTGTTTTGCTTGCTTGTTATTCTTTTGGTTGCATCTAGTTGCTTGTGCTTTATCAAGTGTTGCTCGTAGTTATTTCTTTGCTGTGCAGAGAGAATCATCAAGAGGTGAGAGTGCCAGGTTAACTCTGATTTATTATCTGATTACAAGTACATTTATACACAAGGGGCAGGCAAAAGATTTGGCAGCAGTTTGTACGAACAAAAGAATAGGCCCCGCCTTCTGGCCTGATTGGCCCATAGCACATAAGAGGCAGGCAACATTACAAAAAGGGGCTGTCTTCTGTTCAGGTTGACTGCACGGCAGCACATGTTAAAAATACAAAAGTAATAAGAGTGAATACAATATAAGAGTGGATATAAATGTGGATATGGTTCGACAGTAATAAATGAATATGGTTCGGCAGTAATAGAGAATAAAATGTCTATGTTAATGTCTGTGTCAGGGTCGACTTGTGTGTATCGACGCATTTCCCCAACACACTCCGCCCCATTGGTGCTCGTAGGGCCAATTAAATACAGTGGGGAAATGTCCTAAAATGTGTCCCTGTCCTTCTGTATGGCTGTCTTCAGCTCCTCTGCTCTCTGTAGGTAGCTAAAGGCTTCCCTTGTCACTCTGTATAACTCTTCTTCGTTCCTCTTAATTCTCCTATACTTTTCTTCCCGTCGTTCTGCCTCCATCTGTCGTTCGGCCCTTCTTTCTCTACTATTTGTTCTCGGCGATAAGGCATGCTTCTCTCTCTCACCTCTCCTATCTCTCTACTCGACCTCTGCTTTATCACTCGCTCCTCTCTCTCTACGTCCAGCTCTATCTTTATCACTTTCTGTGACGTTTCGACTTTATCTCCAAGCCGTCTTTTAATAGGTTTCTGGCTGGTGGGGCTACTTGATCTGTCCTTTATGGGTGCGGGCGTCCCGAACAGCGTCGCATTTTGCCAGTTCATCGCCTGGCAAAATTCAGTGTACGAGGTGTAGTCAACTTCGTAGAGTGGCCGTTCTAGCCCGCCATGCTCCTCTGCTCCATTTTGTTGTCTCACATGCTTTAAGATGGTGTCACGTGAGGCACTTTGGTGCCCGCATGCACAGAAAAAAAACACAAAGTGCTGTTTGATGTGGTAGCTCGTTCTCTTTTTGCTCCGTTCTAACTTACAAATGTCACATCTCCAGATTTCACTGTCGGCAGTTGGCTTGAGTGCCCGTTGTATGCGGTTGGTTGTCTCTTCTGTTACCCACGTCTCTTTGGGTCGGTAGATGTGCGTGGGTGGAGGAGGTGCACTTGGCTGGTGGTGCCGAACTCTACATCTGGCTGCCCCTTCTTCTACAGCTACCTTACCGACTCTTATTGGTGATGTGTGCATCTCTTTCATCGGTATTCTATGCCTTTTCCTAGTCGGTTCTGCTGTGATAGCTGCCACAATTGCGGGGTCCTCTTCAGTAGAAAGTTCATGGTTGTTGTTCTCTACCATTGTCGTAGTTCTTTTGTTGAGTTGTTTGCTGACTGTGCAGTTTGTTGTTGTGTTTGGGCGTTTTGTAATTTCGCTCATTAGTTGTTTCTTTTGTTTCACTGGCCACGTAGGGTGACGTAGGGAGTCTAGGCTCCTGCCTCGGTAGTTCGCTGGTTTCGGTGGTACCTCTATGTATTTTGTAGTGGGAGTTGCCCACTCTTGTTTCTTGTTTTCCTCGTTGCGATCGGTTGTAGCAGTTGTCCACTCTTGTTTTTTCTCTTGTTGCCCCCCGTTATAGCTACCCCCACCGATCGTGGTTGTTGTCTGTTTATCTTTATTTAAACCCAATTTGCACCGGGTTTCTTCGGCGTTGGCCCATGGTATATATGCCATTTTTTTCACTCTTTCTGATGGCCCTCCTGCCGGCTCGTTTACCTGCAGATCTTTTGCCTCTGGGCTCTCTCTACCTTCAGTTTGATAACACTGGTAATCTGTAAACCTTATCGGAGGCCTTCTTGCCCTTGTTGGTCTACCTCTCTCTTCCACTCCTTCTGGCTCAGGGTTGAGGGGTGGCCAGTGTGCGTCTTCTATAGGGGGTCCTGTAGGTGTAGCGTCCACCGGAGGTGCTGCAGGAGTGGGTGGTCTCACTGGCGCTGGTGGTTCGGGTGGAGGGGTTGGCAGTGTTTCGTTCTCCACCAGTTTCGCAGGGGGTGGTGGAGTTCTTGGTCTCCTCTCCACCGGTTCTTCGGGGGCGGGTGTATCCTCTGGTCGTCTCTCTACTGGCAGGTCAGGCAGGGGATCTGCGTGTTCCACTCGGGGCGTGGTCATTGGCCGTCGATATGCTCCTTGCATATTTGGTCGGACGGCCTGTTCACGGCTGGGTGGGGCCCTCCCTATTTCCTCACGACACGTCCGGTACGCCTTCAGTCGGCGCCCATTTTGTGTAAAGCCTTGCCCATTTCGTTCCAACCGGTACGTATGATTGGGGTAGGTCTCTGTGACAGTGTAGGGCCCTATATAGCTTGGCTGTAGCTTATGGTTGCTCCCTTTTGTCCGCCGCTTGTTCTCAATGACCACTAGCTCGTCTTTACTGAAATGGAGTGGCTCCCCCGTTTCTTCTTGCCTGAGCTTCGCCTGTTGGTCTCTCAAATAGTGATGCGCGGTTGCCAGGTCTTTCTGTACTCGGAGGGTGTGTTCGTTGACACTATGTGGGTCCAGAGAGGGTGGTGATCCGGTCAGCTGGTCGGGCAGTCGCACTTCTCTACCTAGCATAAGTAGGTTCGGGGTTTCCCAGTGGTGGAGTTGGGCGTGGCTCTGCAAGCTCGCATAATCTGAGGGAGTACCCCATCCCATTCATCCTGTCCCTTACTCAATATGAGTGTCCGTAGCGCATCTCCCAGCGTCCGGTTTTGCCGCTCTACCATACCGTTCCCCTGGGGGTGGTAGGGGGTGGTGTGTGTCTTACGTACCCCCCCTAAGGTACAGAGCTCTTCCAGCAAGGTGGACTCGAACTGAGCCCCCTGGTCTGAGTGCAGCTGTTCGGGGAGACCCCAGTAACTAAACACTCTTTCATCTAGGGCTGTGGCCACCGTAGGTGCGGTAGCATCAGGCAGCGCTATGGCGTCCTGCCAGCGAGTAAAATGGTCTGTAAGTACCATTATCCATCTGTTCTTTCGCTTTGTAAGAGGTAGGGGGCCCACCAAGTCTACGGCCAGTTTTTGAAATGGTCGTCCTGCGAGCAGCCTCTGTCCGTCGGGTGTGGTGGGTCTGTTGCTCCTCTTTGCCACCTGACACACTTCACAGCTCTTAACGAGTCTGCGTGTTAATCCTGACATTCCTGGCCAGTACCAATCCAGCTGTAAACGATGCCGAGTTCGGTTGATCCCAGCATGTGCCATCAGGTGCGTGTCCCACACGACCTTGCTCCTCCAAGCTGGTGGACACACTGAACAGAGTCTGACCCGTCCCTGGTGTTCTGATCTCATGACCAGCGTCCCGTTGGGTTGGATACTTATCGCCTCTATTCCGTCGTGTAGGGTCCGTAGCTCGGTGTCTCCCTCTTCCAACTCTCTAGCTGAGAGCTGCCTTCCTGTCTGGATAGCTGCATAGATCTTTGCAACGGGGTGCTGTCCTTCCCATTGTGCCTGTACCAGTTCCTTGGTACTCTCTGCGGGGTTGGTGATTGTCACATTCACCTGTCCCTTCTGCTCCGCTGGTCCCCCTTGGGTGAGCTCGGCATGGGTGGGTCCCCCATTCACCTTTCCCTTTAGCTCCGCTGACCCCCTGTGGGTGAGCTCGGCATGGGTGGGTCCCCCATTCGCCTTTCCCTTTTGCTCCGCTGGCCCCCACTGGGTGAGCTCGGCATGGGTGGGTCCCCCATTCGCCTTTCCCTTTTGCTCCGCTGGCCCCCACTGGGTTAGCTCGGCATGGGTGGGTCCCCCGTTCGCCTGTCCCTTTAGCTCCGCTGGTCCCCTCTGAGTGAGCTCGGCATGGGTGGGTCCCCCATCTCTCTGTTTTATCGATCGGCACTGCTTACAGTCCACACAGGAGTCCTGTCGACTGAGGCCGTCTGCATTACCATGTTGTGCTCCTGGTTGGTGCTCAAACTTGAACTCGGCCAGCGTCTCCAGCCACCGAGCTATCTGATTTGAGGGTTCCTTTCTCCTACACAACCACCGGAGGGAGGCATGGTCTGTTCGTAACTTGAACTCCCGTCCATAGAGATATGTCCGGAAATGCTTGGCGGCCTTGATCACCGCCAGAAGTTCTCTCCGCGTTACGCAGTAGTTCCGCTCTGTGGGGGACAGAGTCTTACTGTAATACGCGATCACCCTCTCTCGTCCTTCTTGGACTTGTGACAGTACTCCTCCTACTCCTACAGCACTTGTGTCTGTGTCCAGGATGTAGGGAAGCTTGGGGTCGGGGTACCCTAATATGGGTGCTTGGCTCAACCCCCTCTTCAGCTGTTCGAACGCCCGTTGTTCTACGTTCTCTCATTTCCATGGAACTTCTTTTCCGGTCAGGACTGTGAGCGGCTTGGCCGTATGGCGTAATCAGGCAAGTATTGTCTGTAATAGCCAGCAGTCCCAAGAAATGCTTGCAGCGCTTTCACATCTTGTGGTGCCTGCCAGTTCTTCACTGCTTCTACCTTGTCAGGGTAGGTAGCTACGCCCTTCGCACTAACCACATGTCCGAGGTAACGCACCTGGGGACTCAGGAGTTCGCACTTGGAAGGCTTCACCTTGAGGTGGGCACTCTGGAGACGTTGCAGCACTTCCTCTAGTCTCTGTATGTGTGACGTGAAGTCGGGGGCAATGACTATCACGTCGTCCAGATAGAGGAGTAACATCTTCCAGTGGAGGCCTTTTAGTACTCGTTCCATGAGTCGCTGGAACGTGGCAGGGGCTGAGGTGAGGCCGAATGGCAACACTTTCCATCGCCAGAGACCACTGCGAGTTATGAAGGCGGCTTCATCCTGGGCGTCTTCGTCCAAAGGCACTTGCCAGTATCCACTGGTCAAGTCTAGCGTACTAAAGTACCGGCTGCCTGCGAGAGCGTCCAACGAGTCATCAATCCGGGGTATGGGATATGCGTCCTGCTGAGTGACATCGTTTAGCTTGCGGTAGTCAACACAGAATCTCCAGGAGTCATCTTTTTTTCGTACCAACACCACCGGGGAGCTCCAAGCCCCTTCGGCGGGTTCAATAAGGTCCTAAGCGAGTAGCTCTTTCACTTGTCACTCGGCCTCTGCCTCCTTCTCTGTTCCTAAGCGGTGTGGGGGCAACCGTATTGGTCGCGTACCAGGGACCACGGGGATGGAGTGTTCAGCGAGCTGAGTGCGGCCGATATCTCCATCGTGCTGGCTGAAGACTTCCTGGTAGCGGACGAGCAGATTCCGGAGCTGGCACTCCTCTCGGGTGTCTTGGTATCCCTTCCTGGCTTGTGAGAACAAGTGCGTGAGGTGGGGTGGCAACTCTCCTCCCTGGTGCTCTGGCTCCTGGGTGTGATCCTGTAGTGGCCGTATCTCGTGGGGCCCTATTCCGATGAAGGTGCCGATCACCTCTCCTGCAGGGATGTGGAGGCTGTCCTGAGATGGGTTAAGGCACCGGACGAGCACGCGTCCACGGTCATCTGGTGCGTTGACACTGGTTGCTAACAACAGGCCTCCTCCCACGCTTTCTATCACCCCTTGGGCACAGGGGGTTTGGCTAGTCAGGTGACATGGTACCGTCGCCTCGGCTTGAGGTGGAATGTGCGTATCCCTCTGGACCTGCACCTTGGATACCAGGTCTCGTCCGTGTCTATCTGTACAGGTCAACTCCTTCTCCTGTACGCGGAGGACCGGTCGGTCGAACCCCATCTGACAGTTCTGTTTTGCGAGAAAAGGCATCCCGAGGATTACGTGCTCGTTAATCTGACTAACTACGAAGGTCTCTTCGTACTTGACATGCCGTATTCGCCCTGTCAGCGTGAGCAACCCATAGAAAGTCAGCCTGGTACCGTCGGCCATCAGCCCGTGGGAGTCGTACTCCTGTAAGTCTTTCTGTATTGGAGAGGGCAGCTCGTCGAATATCCTCTTTGACAACAGGTTGGTGTTGCACCCCGTATCAATTAAATACGTGGCCGTTCGTCCTTCCAATCGTCCAGGCAGGTAGTAGCTCGACTTATAGGGTCGTTCTACCTGGTTCAGGTGGACTGTGATTGGAGTCTTGGTACTCGGTTTTGGAGGGGGCTTCTTCCTCTGTGTCTGCTCTCTTCTCTGGGGTTTCGGGGGGCTCAAGTCTGGATAGACTGTCTCGCCCACTCCTTCTTCTTCTGCCAGGTCGGTGGCCAAGGGGCTGAACCGGTTGCTCAGTGGAAGGGTCTCTGGCCTTTTTTGGTCGGTTAGCTGTGGTGGCCCTTTTGCAGCCAGCAGGGGTCCCTACTGCTGCGGGCCATACTCGTTTCCCTCCCTTTGTTGCCATGGAGCAGTCTTGCACTGACTCCGTACATGCCCCGTACGTTGGCAGCCCCAACAGTGTCTTGGGGGAGGCTTGGTCGTGGTGTCTTTTAGCTCAGCCACCTCTTTACTTAGGTGCTCGATGGTTTTGAGGTTTTCAGCGGGAGGACGTGCTCCTTCTAGCTCCTCTTCTTGCACTGTGCGGACGTTGGACTGTATGGAGGGCTGATGTTGTACCTGCAGGAATTCGTTCCCTGCCGAGACGGCCTCCTTTAGGTTCGCCGGTCGTATTGCCAACAAATGCCTCTGCAAGTACACATGTCCCAGAGTGCTCTGGAACGTCTGGAGTGTGAGTTTCACTCTATTACGGATGGGTAAGTCACCATACGCGGCCTCTACTAGTCGCTCCACCTGGAGCGCATGCTCTCTCAGAGTATCCCTATGTGCCTTCCGGTAGGTGGTCAGCCTATGTTGCGCTTCTGTGCGGGTCAGGCCAAAACTCGCCTTTAGTGCCTGAGTGATGGCTAGGGGGTCGAGCCCCCTTCCACATTGCTCTGCCTTGCCTGTCAGCGCCTGCCTCAAATGAATGGTGGTTTCTTCTGGCAACCACCGGTTTGCTCGGGCCACCTCCTCAAACCTTTGGATAAAGTAGTGGACGTCTCCCTCTCCGTTGAACTGTGGAGTTCGGAAGCGGTCCTTGCCACTGTTGGTGGACATCCGATCCAGGATGTCCGCTAGGGTGCCCATAATCTGTAGGGGAGAGCCGTCTCGATCTGAACTTACGGCTCGGCGTCTGCTAGTCATCTTTTGGTCTCTATTGCTTCCTGCCTAGGTTCACTGTTCCAGTGGGTCGTCTTGTGTGGGTTCTTCTCAATCCCACCGCTGCCGCCAATGTACAGGAATTTAGGGTGGAGTGGTAGCTGTCACCTGTACAGCGGCCCACTTCCAGTGAGTGCGTAGTAAGCAGTAATGCAATTTCCTCTAGCTAGCTCCAAGGTAGACAGACTAGACTGTTTGAGCAAGATTTGCAGTGTCGCAAGCCCGTAAGCTATACACAGTGAGGAGTTGTCACAACTACCTCACTTTCCACTGAGTTCTTGTTCGGGCAGAATAGCTGTACTGGGTCGAACCAACAGGTTGAACAATCGTTCCAGTATCACATGCCCGTAGGTCGTGTGCAGTGTAAGTCTCTTGGACTGACCACTTTCTACTGACTACTGTTCTTGCTGCTGGCCAACTTGTCCAAGTTGCTGCTGATTAATTAATTGCTATGTGCTTGTATTTGTCTTGTTTTGCTTGCTTGTTATTCTTTCGGTTGCATCTAGTTGCTTGTGCTTTATCAAGTGTTGCTCGTAGTTATTTCTTTGCTGTGCAGAGAGAATCATCAAGAGGTGAGAGTGCCAGGTTAACTCTGATTTATTATCTGATTACAAGTACATTTATACACAAGGGGCAGGCAAAAGATTTGGCAGCAGTTTGTACGAACAAAAGAATAGGCCCCGCCTTCTGGCCTGATTGGCCCATAGCACATAAGAGGCAGGCAACATCACAAAAAGGGGCTGTCTTCTGTTCAGGTTGACTGCACGGCAGCACATGTTAAAAATACTAAAGTAAATAAGAGTGGATATAAATGTGGATATGGTTCGACAGTAATAAATGAATATGGTTCGGCAGTAATAGAGAATAAAATGTCTATGTTAATGTCTGTGTCAGGGTCGACTTGTGTGTATCGACGCATTTCCCCAACAATACAACTCGCCCGCAGGTCGACAGTCTCCCTTAGCAATAGTGGTCGACCATTGCAGGTTGCTGCCGAACTGCCTGTTGCGTTAGCTGCTCTGAGCGCAAGCCAGTGGCCGAACTTTGAGGGCCGAATTAGCCAAGGCTATATTCGACCAGCAGAGGTTCGGTGAACTGCTTATCTATTACTACTCGTAGTGATAGTGCTTTGTTTGTACGTGCATGTACTGTGGGCAATTGAAGTTATTGTTTGTAAGACAAAGAACTTCTGAGAGTGTGCAAGGCTTAACTCTGACTTTATTTAAGATTACATCAGTATTTATAACAGTGGTAAACAAAAGACAAGACAAATACAGTAGGTATACTGTAGGCCACGCCTGGTGTGAATAGCTTTGACAAATAGAACGGTAGTAGGCTGGCTTTGCTGACACGGATGGTTGAGTAGCACATGGTTTACATATAAGATTAAATGGCAAGAAAATATAAAAGTGTACATAGAGTGTTTGGGCATAGATTGTTAACATAGAACGGTAAATAGAACTGCCCTGTCATGGCGCCGTCCGTCACAGTATTGTACCTTTTTTTTTGTTCAGCCAACCTTATACATTTAAGGCTATTTTCATAGCACTTGAGTTGCCCTTTGTTAGCCACCCTTTTTTGTATATGCTGTTAGGGCTACCTGCTACACAAAAGAATCTTACATAACACTTTGTATAAATACAGCGGCTGAGCCCTTCACTAAGCGGTGTGATCTTGGAGGCTCAGCTGGTTTTTTGTTCGTAAGAATAAAACACCAGTATACCCTCACTCAAGTTTATCTTGAATCTCTCTCACACCTATACAGACTAGACAGCTCTACCACTCCAGAAGACGACTGCTTCAACGGTCTATTGGTGTAGAAGCTCTGGGTTGTCTAGGAGTGGAAGATGGAATACAGACCTGCCTGGCAGACATTGCCCATCCAAGCCTACCTTCAGCAGACAATGCTGAAGGATAGGTAGTGGTACAGATGGTCTGCCAGCAAGCTGGTCACAGCAAGTAGACAACTCTGCCTACCTAGAGGTAGTGCGGGTGGCTACTAGGGTAACCAACATTGTTACCATAAAATCCTGCACACTACAACACTTATTTTATCAAACTTCTTTCTAGCATTCCTTAACCCCTCAGTGTCCACTCCTGTATTTGTATCCTTTCCTTCCCCTCTGTATCCACCTCTACATCCACTCATTAACCCCCGGTGTCCACTTCTGTCTTTCCGTATCCTTTCCTTCCCCTCTGTATCCACTTCTACATCCACTCCTTAACCCCCGGTGTCCACTCCTGTCTTTCTGTATCCTTTCCTTCCCCCTGTGTCCACCTCTACATCCACTTCTTAACCCATCAGTGTCCACTCCTGTCTTCTTGCATCCTTCCTGCCCCCTGCATCCACTTCTGCATCCACTCATTAACCCTCCAGTGTCCACTCCTGTCTTCTTACATCCTTACCTGCCCCCTGTGTCCACCTCTACATCCACTCCTTAACCCTCCAGTGTCCACTCCTGTCTTCTTGCATCCTTACCTGCCCCCTGTGTCCACCTCTACATCCACTCCTCAACCCCTCCCCCCAGTGTCCACTCCTGTTTTCTTGCATTATTATTTGCCCTCTAGTCCATCCCTGCTTGAAACCACACACTTGTATGTAAACTGGCAACTCCTCACCCACTAACAGTACATGACACTCACGTACTAGCGTGTCTATGGCAGTAAAAAAAGGCATAGATAGGTAACACCTCTGGCATACCTGTTAACTCTATGTATCTCTGCTGTCATTCAATAATGTTATTGTCGTTGTTTTTTGTTATTTTATCCATAACATGCCAAGGGAAGCTTTCACCGCAGTCCCTCACAGAAGATAAACATTTTGATAAGCTCAAGAATCTTTCTACTTGGACATTATTTAGACTCTCGTTTCACTTGCCAAAAATCTTCCTTTGGTTGTTTACAAAAATTTTATTGAGTGGTCAAAGCAAACAGTAATTTCAAAGAGACAATTATTGATAATCAATTAAAGGATGGCCGGTTATTTTTAGATCTCTCAATGATTTCCTGCTGATGGTAGAAGAACGGTCTGTCATTGAGAGGAGATACGCAGACAAACTGCAGAGTTGGTACAAGAAATGGTCTGTTACAGTCCGACAAGGTGTGGTGTAGTTCTACTAGGTTTTTGTACTTTGGGCTCAATCCAAGTGGCCATCTATAGAGCACTTTGCTATAAGCTCCAGTGTCTAGATTACTATAGAGCACTTTGCTATAAGCTCCAGTGTCTAGATTACTATAGAACACTTTGCTATAAACTCCAGTGTCTAGATTACTATAGAACACTTTGCTATAAGCTACAGTGTCTAGATTACTATAGAACACTTTGCTATAAGCTCTAGTGTATAGATTACTATAGAACACTTTGCTATAAGCTCCAGTGTCTAGATTACTATAGAACACTTTGCTATAAGCTCCAGTGTCTAGATTACTATAGAACACTTTGCTATAAGCTCCAGTGTCTAGATTACTATAGAACACTTTGCTATAAGCTCCAGTGTCTAGATTACTATAGAACACTTTGCTATAAGCTCCAGTGTCTAGATTACTATAGAACACTTTGCTATAAGCTCCAGTGTCTAGATTACTATAGAACACTTTGCTATAAGCTCCAGTGTCTAGATTACTATAGAACACTTTGCTATAAGCTCCAGTGTCTAGATTACTATAGAACACTTTGCTATAAGCTCCAGTGTCTAGATTACTATAGAACACTTTGCTATAAGCTCCAGTGTCTAGATTACTATAGAACACTTTGCTATAAGCTCCAGTGTCTAGATTACTATATAACACTTTGCTATAAGCTCCAGTGTCTAGATTACTATAGAACACTTTGCTATAAGCTCCAGTGTCTAGATTACTATAGAACACTTTGCTATAAGCTCCAGTGTCTAGATTACTATAGAACACTTTGCTATAAGCTCCAGTGTCTAGATTACTATAGAGCACTTTGCTATAAGCTCCAGTGTCTAGATTACTATAGAACACTTTGCTATAAGCTCCAGTGTCTAGATTACTATAGAACACTTTGCTATAAGCTCCAGTGTCTAGATTACTATAGAACACTTTGCTATAAGCTCCAGTGTCTAGATTACTATATAACACTTTGCTATAAGCTCTAGATTACTATAGAACACTTTGCTATAAGCTCCAGTGTCTAGATTACTATATAACACTTTGCTATAAGCTCCAATGTATAGATTACTATATAACACTTTGCTATAAGCTCCAGTCTCTAGATTACTATAGAACACTTTGCTATAAGCTCCAGTGTCTAGATTACTATAGAACACTTTGCTATAAGCTCCAGTGTCTAGATTACTATAGAACACTTTGCTATAAGCTCCAGTGTCTAGATTACTATAGAACACTTTGCTATAAGCTCCAGTGTCTAGATTACTATATAACACTTTGCTATAAGCTCCAATGTATAGATTACTATATAACACTTTGCTATAAGCTCCAGTCTCTAGATTACTATAGAACACTTTGCTAGAAGCTCCAGTGTCTAGATTACTATATAACACTTTGCTATAAGCTCCAATGTATAGAATACTATATAACACTTTGCTATAAGCTCCAGTCTCTAGATTACTATAGAACACTTTGCTATAAGCTCCAGTGTCTAGATTACTATAGAACACTTTGCTATAAGCTCCAGTGTCTAGATTACTATAGAACACTTTGCTATAAGCTCCAGTGTCTAGATTACTATAGAACACTTTGCTATAAGCTCCAGTGTCTAGATTACTATAGAACACTTTGCTATAAGCTCCAATGTCTAGATTACTATAGAACACTTTGCTATAAGCTCCAGTGTGTAGATTACTATAGAACACTTTGCTATAAGCTCCAATGTCTAGATTACTATAGAACACTTTGCTATAAGCTCCAGTGTCTAGATTACTATAGAACACTTTGCTATAAGCTCCAGTGTCTAGATTACTATAGAACACTTTGCTATAAGCTCCAGTGTCTAGATTACTATAGAACACTTTGCTATAAGCTCCAGTGTCTAGATTACTATAGAGCACTTTGCTATAAGCTCCAGTCTCTAGATTACTATAGAACACTTTGCTATAAGCTCCAGTGTCTAGATTACTATAGAACACTTTGCTACAAGCTCCAGTGTATAGATTACTATAGAACACTTTGCTATAAGCTCCAGTGTCTAGATTACTATAGAACACTTTGCTATAAGCTCCAGTGTCTAGATTACTATAGAACACTTTGCTATAAGCTCCAGTGTCTAGATTACTATAGAACACTTTGCTATAAGCTCTAGATTACTATAGAACACTTTGCTATAAGCTCCAGTGTCTAGATTACTATATAACACTTTGCTATAAGCTCCAGTGTCTAGATTACTATAGAACACTTTGCTATAAGCTCTAGATTACTATAGAACACTTTGCTATAAGCTCCAGTGTCTAGATTACTATATAACACTTTGCTATAAGCTCCAGTGTCTAGATTACTATAGAACACTTTGCTATAAGCTCCAGTGTCTAGATTACTATAGAACACTTTGCTATAAGCTCCAGTGTCTAGATTACTATAGAACACTTTGCTATAAGCTCCAGTGTCTAGATTACTATAGAACACTTTGCTATAAGCTCCAGTGTCTAGATTACTATAGAACACTTTGCTATAAGCTCCAGTGTCTAGATTACTATAGAACACTTTGCTATAAGCTCCAGTGTCTAGATTACTATAGAACACTTTGCTATAAGCTCTAGATTACTATAGAACACTTTGCTATAAGCTCCAGTGTCTAGATTACTATATAACACTTTGCTATAAGCTCCAGTGTCTAGATTACTATAGAACACTTTGCTATAAGCTCCAGTGTCTAGATTACTATAGAACACTTTGCTATAAGCTACAGTGTCTAGATTACTATATAACACTTTGCTATAAGCTCCAGTGTATAGATTACTATAGAGCACTTTGCTATAAGCTCCAATGTCTAGATTACTATATAACACTTTGCTATAAGCTCCAGTGTCTAGATTACTATAGAACACTTTGCTATAAGCTCCAGTGTCTAGATTACTATAGAACACTTTGCTATAAGCTCCAGTGTCTAGATTCCTATATAACACTTTGCTATAAGCTCCAGTGTCTAGATTACTATAGAACACTTTGCTATAAGCTACAGTGTCTAGATTACTATATAACACTTTGCTATAAGCTCCAGTGTCTAGATTACTATATAACACTTTGCTATAAGCTCCAGTGTCTAGATTACTATAGAACACTTTGCTATAAGCTCCAGTGTCTAGATTATTATAGAACACTTTGCTATAAGCTCCAGTGTCTAGATTACTATAGAGCACTTTGCTATAAGCTCCAGTGTCTAGATTACTATAGAACACTTTGCTATAAGCTCCAGTGTCTAGATTACTATAGAACACTTTGCTATAAGCTCCAGTGTCTAGATTACTATAGAGCACTTTGCTATAAGCTCCAGTGTCTAGATTACTATAGAACACTTTGCTATAAGCTCCAGTGTCTAGATTACTATAGAACACTTTGCTATAAGCTCCAGTGTCTAGATTACTATAGAACACTTTGCTATAAGCTCCAGTGTCTAGATTACTATAGAACACTTTGCTATAAGCTCCAGTGTCTAGATTACTATATAACACTTTACTATAAGCTCCAGTGTCTAGATTACTATAGAACACTTTGCTATAAGCTCCAGTGTCTAGATTACTATAGAACACTTTGCTATAAGCTCCAGTGTCTAGATTACTATAGAACACTTTGCTATAAGCTACAGTGTCTAGATTACTATAGAACACTTTGCTATAAGCTCTAGATTACTATATAACACTTTGCTATAAGCTTCAGTGTCTAGATTACTATATAACACTTTGCCATAAGCTCCAGTGTCTAGATTACTATATAACACTTTGCTATAAGCTCCAGTGTCTAGATTACTATAGAACACTTTGCTATAAGCTACAGTGTCTAGATTACTATAGAACACTTTGCTATAAGCTCCAGTGTCTAGATTACTATAGAACACTTTGCTATAAGCTCCAATGTCTAGATTACTATAGAACACTTTGCTATAAGCTACAGTGTCTAGATTACTATAGAACACTTTGCTATAAGCTCCAGTGTCTAGATTACTATATAACACTTTGCTATAAGCTCCAGTGTCTAGATTACTATATAACACTTTGCTATAAGCTCCAGTGTCTAGATTACTATAGAACACTTTGCTATAAGCTACAGTGTCTAGATTACTATAGAACACTTTGCTATAAGCTCCAGTGTCTAGATTACTATAGAACACTTTGCTATAAGCTCCAATGTCTAGATTACTATAGAACACTTTGCTATAAGCTCTAGATTACTATAGAACACTTTGCTATAAGCTCCAGTGTCTAGATTACTATAGAACACTTTGCTATAAGCTCCAGTGTCTAGATTACTGTAGAGCACTTTGCTATAAGCTCCAGTGTCTAGATTACTATATAACACTTTGCTATAAGCTCCAGTGTCTAGAGTACTATATAACACTTTGCTATAAGCTCTAGATTACTATATAACACTTTGCTATAAGCTCCAATGTCTAGATTATTATAGAATACTTTGCTATAAGCTCCAGTGTCTAGATTACTATAATTGGTATTGCAGGGCCTGAGTTTGGTGACATTCAAACTGTATGGCAGAGTATATTGAATGAAGGAAGGAAAATAGCTGACATTCATTTCAATATGAGCCACAAACTAGGTCTTTCTCACAGCGAAGGAGTTCAGAAAACTGCTTACGCGTAAGATCAAACTCTCTATGTACTACCTGTTTTGTCTGTGCAGCGAGTGTTTAATATTGGGGTTTGTCTCCCCTTTTCCCAAGTTTCTGCCTTCTACGTCCCCCTCCCCCCCCTCAACCCTTCCTTATACCCCCAAACCTTATTTATACTATTCCCATCCCTAATTTCCTCCCAGGGTAGCTAAAATTGCCTTTAGAGAAGCTATAGCAGATAGCTGGTGTTATTACTTAGGTTTATACAGAATATAACTGAAAAGTGTGGAGTTGTCTGCCCTTGAGGCCCACCCGTTACTTTAACCTGTTCTAACAGAGCCCCCACTTCTTCTCTCAACCATATAACTGTTTGTCTGTAATCAACTCTACAGAAGAAATAAACCACTTGAAAGTAAGAGTTGCCCCCCTCTGAACTTATAAATTAATTATCATCAAGCCAAATCATTAAATCAAACTTTTGTGCCATTTATATTTAAAATTTGACTTCAAATTTGAGTGTTTGTTTGGCTGGTTGCCCACAGCACTGCCTGTTGCCGTGAAGGTAGATAAAGAAATTGCTTTTGACATGGAAGTGGTCTTTTGAGAGAAGAGAGAAGAGTTCTGGGACAGAAATCATCAATTGGGAGTAGTGAAAGAGTGAAACTTTTCTGACTTATTTGAGACAACATCCAGCCTTGAAGGATAGAGAACACTGTTGGTACAGAGTTCTCCCTGACTGGTAGCAAGCGAAGACTGGCAGACTGCCGAAGAGGTGCTTTCTAGGGAGGAAGCTGTGTCATAACTAGCATACGGCAACGTCTCTTAGATAACTCATCCTTGGGTGTTGCAAGTGATCAGGGAGTCACTCAGTCAACTTGATAGATCTCTGTAGACTTTGTAGGACCTGATTGAGTATAGCAAGTGATTGGAAATTATTGCGCTCAAATTTAGTGAGAAACTTACGCCAGAGTCAACAATATTTGTATGCTGTTGAATGCTTTGTCTACTACGTGCACTGCAGGTTCAGGAAGGCCCACTACCACCGATTGCCACTTCAGAAAGACATCAGAGAAGTCAGAGACTGCAAGGAAACATTCAGGACTATCCAGGCTCCGTACAAGAAGGCAATAGAGAACATTCTCAAGTGTAAAAAGGTAAATGATAGTAGATATTGTCTCATAGCCAGTATACCCTTTGTACACTGCTCATTATACCCTTTGTACACTGCTCACTGTACCCTTTGTACACTGCTCACTATACCCTTTGTACACTGCACACTATACCCTTTGTACACTGCACACTGTACCCTTTGTACACTGCTCATTATACCCTTTGTACACTGCTCACTGTACCCTTTGTACACTGCTCATTATACCCTTTGTACACTGCTCACTGTACCCTTTGTACACTGCTCACTATACCCTTTGTACACTGCTCATTATACCCTTTGTACACTGCTCATTATACCCTTTGTACACTGCTCACTGTACCCTTTGTACACTGCTCACTGTACCCTTTGTACACTGTACCCTTTGTACACTGCTCACTGTACCCTTTGTACACTGCTCATTATACCCTTTGTACACTGCTCACTATACCCTTTGTACACTGCTCACTGTACCCTTTGTACACTGTACCCTTTGTACACTGTACACTATACCCTTTGTACACTGCTCACTGTACCCTTTGTACACTGTACCCTTTGTACACTGTACACTATACCCTTTATACACTGCTCACTATACCCTTTGTACACTGCTCACTGTACCCTTTGTACACTGCTCACTATACCCTTTGTACACTGCTCATTATACCCTTTGTACACTGCTCACTGTACCCTTTGTACACTGCTCACTGTACCCTTTGTACACTGCTCACTATACCCTTTGTACACTGCTCACTGTACCCTTTGTACACTGCTCACTATACCCTTTGTACACTGCTCATTATACCCTTTGTACACTGCTCACTATACCCTTTGTACACTGCTCACTATACCCTTTGTACACTGCACACTATACCCTTTGTACACTGCTCACTGTACCCTTTGTACACTGCTCACTGTACCCTTTGTACACTGCTCACTATACCCTTTGTACACTGCTCATTATACCCTTTGTACACTGCTCACTGTACCCTTTGTACACTGCTCACTGTACCCTTTGTACACTGCTCACTATACCCTTTGTACACTGCTCACTGTACCCTTTGTACACTGCTCACTATACCCTTTGTACACTGTACACTGTACCCTTTGTACACTGCTCATTATACCCTTTGTACACTGCTCACTATACCCTTTGTACACTGCACACTATACCCTTTGTACACTGCTCACTGTACCCTTTGTACACTGCTCACTATACCCTTTGTACACTGCTCACTATACCCTTTATACACTGCTCATTATACCCTTTGTACACTGTACCCTTTGTACACTGCTCACTATACCCTTTGTACACTGCTCACTATACCCTTTATACACTGCTCATTATACCCTTTGTACACTGTACCCTTTGTACACTGCTCACTATACCCTTTGTACACTGCTCACTATACCCTTTGTACATTGCTCACTATACCCTTTGTACACTGCACACTGTACCCTTTGTACATTGCTCACTATACCCTTTGTACACTGCTCACTGTACCCTTTGTACACTGCTCATTATACCCTTTGTACACTGCTCACTATACCCTTTGTACACTGCTCACTATACCCTTTGTACACTGCTCACTGTACCCTTTGTACACTGCTCACTATACCCTTTGTACACTATACCCTTTGTACACTGTACCCTTTGTACACTGCTCACTATACCCTTTGTACACTGCTCACTATACCCTTTGTACACTGCTCACTATACCCTTTGTACACTGCTCACTGTACCCTTTGTACACTGCTCACTATACCCTTTGTACACTATACCCTTTGTACACTGTACCCTTTGTACACTATACCCTTTGTATACTGCTCACTATACCCTTTGTACACTGCTCACTATACCCTTTGTACACTGCTCACTATACCCTTTGTACACTGCTCACTGTACCCTTTGTACACTGCTCACTATACCCTTTGTACACTATACCCTTTGTACACTGTACCCTTTGTACACTGCTCACTATACCCTTTGTACACTATACCCTTTGTACACTGCTCATTGTACCCTTTGCACACTGCTCACTATACCCTTTGTACACTGTACACTGTACCCTTTGTACACTGCTCACTGTACCCTTTGTACACTGCTCACTATACCCTTTGTACACTGCTCACTGTACCCTTTGTACACTGCTCACTATACCCTTTGTACACTGTACCCTTTGTACACTGTACCCTTTGTACACTGCTCACTGTACCCTTTGTACACTGCTCACTGTACCCTTTGTACACTGCTCACTATACCCTTTGTACACTGCTCACTATACCCTTTATACACTGCTCACTATACCCTTTGTACACTGTACCCTTTGTACACTATACCCTTTGTACACTGCACACTGTACCCTTTGTACACTGCTCACTATACCCTTTGTACACTGTACCCTTTGTACACTGCTCATTGTACCCTTTGCACACTGCTCACTATACTCTTTGTACACTGCTCACTATACCCTTTATACACTGCTCACTATACCCTTTATACACTGCTCACTATACCCTTTGTACACTGCACACTGTACCCTTTGTACACTGCTCACTATACCCTTTGTACACTGCTCATTATACCCTTTGTACACTGCTCATTATACCCTTTGTACACTGTACCCTTTGTACACTGTACACTATACCCTTTGTACACTGCTCACTATACCCTTTGTACACTGCTCACTATACCCTTTGTACACTGCTCATTATACCCTTTGTACACTGTACCCTTTGTACACTGTACACTATACCCTTTGTACACTGCTCATTATACCCTTTGTACACTGCTCATTATACCCTTTGTACACTGTACCCTTTGTACACTGTACACTATACCCTTTGTACACTGCTCACTATACCCTTTGTACACTGCTCACTGTACCCTTTGTACACTGCTCACTATACCCTTTGTACACTGCTCACTATACCCTTTGTACACTGCTCATTATACCCTTTGTACACTGCTCACTGTACCCTTTGTATACTGCACACTATACCCTTTGTACACTGCTCACTATACCCTTTATACACTGCTCACTATACCCTTTGTACACTGCTCACTGTACCGTTTGTACACTGCTCACTATACCCTTTGTACACTGCTCACTATACCCTTTGTACACTGCTCACTATACCCTTTGTACACTGCTCATTATACCCTTTGTACACTGCTCACTGTACCCTTTGTACACTGCTCATTATACCCTTTGTACACTGCTCACTATATCCTTTGTACACTGCTCACTATACCCTTTGTACACTGCACACTGTACCCTTTGTACACTGCTCACTGTACCCTTTGTACACTGCTCATTATACCCTTTGTACACTGCTCACTATATCCTTTGTACACTGCTCACTGTACCCTTTGTACACTGCACACTGTACCCTTTGTACACTGCTCACTATACCCTTTGTACACTGCTCACTATACCCTTTGTACACTGCTCACTGTACCCTTTGTACACTGCTCACTATACCCTTTGTACACTGCTCACTATACCCTTTGTACACTGCTCACTATACCCTTTGTACACTGCTCACTATACCCTTTGTACACTGCTCACTATACCATTTGTACACTGCTCACTATACCCTTTGTACACTGCTCACTATACCCTTTGTACACTGCTCACTGTACCCTTTGTACACTGCTCACTATACCCTTTGTACACTGCTCACTATATCCTTTGTACACTGCTCACTATACCCTTTGTACACTGCACACTATACCCTTTGTACACTGCTCACTATACCATTTGTACACTGCTCACTATACCCTTTGTACACTGCACACTATACCCTTTGTACACTATACCCTTTGTACACTGCACACTGTACCCTTTGTACACTGCTCACTTTACCCTTTGTACACTGCTCTCTATACCCTTTGTACACTGCTCACTGTACCCTTTGTACACTGCACACTATACCCTTTGTACACTGCTCACTATACCCTTTGTACACTGCTCACTGTACCCTTTGTACACTGCTCACTATACCCTTTGTACACTGCTCACTGTACCCTTTGTACACTGCTCACTATACCCTTTGTACACTGCTCACTGTACCCTTTGTACACTGCACACTATACCCTTTGTACACTGCTCATTATACCCTTTGTACACTATACCCTTTGTACACTGCTCATTATACCCTTTGTACACTGTACCCTTTGTACACTGCTCACTATACCCTTTGTACACTGCTCACTATACCCTTTGTACACTGCACACTGTACCCTTTGTACACTGCTCATTATACCCTTTGTACACTGCTCACTATACCCTTTGTACACTGCACACTGTACCCTTTGTACACTGCTCATTATACCCTTTGTACACTGCTCACTATACCCTTTGTACACTGCACACTATACCCTTTGTACACTGCTCATTATACCCTTTGTACACTGCTCACTGTACCCTTTGTACACTGCTCATTATACCCTTTGTACACTGCTCACTATACCCTTTGTACACTGCTCACTATACCCTTTGTACACTGCTCACTGTACCCTTTGTACACTGCTCACTGTACCCTTTGTACACTGCTCATTGTACCCTTTGTACACTTCTCATTATACCCTTTGTACACTGCTCATTATACCCTTTGTACACTGTACCCTTTGTACACTATACCCTTTGTACACTGTACACTATACCCTTTGTACACTGCTCACTATACCCTTTGTACACTGCTCACTGTACCCTTTGTACACTGCTCACTATACCCTTTGTACACTGCTCACTATACCCTTTGTACACTGCTCACTGTACCCTTTGTACACTGCTCACTATACCCTTTGTACACTGCTCACTATACCCTTTGTACACTGCTCACTATACCCTTTGTACACTACTCACTATACCCTTTGTACACTGCTCACTATACCCTTTGTACACTGCTCACTATACCCTTTGTACACTGCTCACTGTACCCTTTGTACACTGCTCACTATACCCTTTGTACACTGCTCACTATACCCTTTGTACACTGCACACTGTACCCTTTGTACACTGCTCACTATACCCTTTGTACACTGCTCATTATACCCTTTGTACATTATACCCTTTGTACACTGCTCACTATACCCTTTGTACACTGCTCATTATACCCTTTGTACACTGCTCATTATACCCTTTGTACACTGCTCACTATACCCTTTGTACACTGCTCACTATACCCTTTGTACACTGCTCACTGTACCCTTTGTACACTGCTCATTATACCCTTTGTACACTGCTCATTATACCCTTTGTACACTGCTCACTGTACCCTTTGTACACTGCTCACTATACCCTTTGTACACTGCTCACTATACCCTTTGTACACTGCTCACTATACCCTTTGTACACTGCTCACTGTACCCTTTGTACACTATACCCTTTGTACACTGCTCACTATACCCTTTGTACACTGCTCACTGTACCCTTTGTACACTGTACCCTTTGTACACTATACCCTTTGTACACTGCACACTGTACCCTTTGTACACTGCTCACTATACCCTTTGTACACTGCTCACTATACCCTTTGTACACTGCTCACTATACCCTTTGTACACTGCTCACTATACCCTTTGTACACTGCTCACTGTACCCTTTGTACACTACTCACTATACCCATTGTACACTACTCACTATACCCTTTGTACACTGTACCCTTTGTACACTATACCCTTTGTACACTGCACACTGTACCCTTTGTACACTGCTCACTATACCCTTTGTACACTGTACCCTTTGTACACTGCTCACTATACCCTTTGTACACTGCACACTATACCCTTTGTACACTGCTCACTGTACCCTTTGTACACTGCTCACTATACCCTTTGTACACTGCTCACTATACTCTTTGTACACTGCTCACTATACCCTTTGTACACTGCTCACTGTACCCATTGTACACTGCTCACTATACCCTTTGTACACTGTACCCTTTGTACACTATACCCTTTGTACACTGCACACTGTACCCTTTGTACACTGCTCACTATACCCTTTGTACACTGCTCACTGTACCCTTTGTACACTGTACCCTTTGTACACTATACCCTTTGTACACTGCTCACTATACCCTTTGTACACTGCTCACTGTACCCATTGTACACTGCTCACTATACCCTTTGTACACTGTACCCTTTGTACACTATACCCTTTGTACACTGCACACTGTACCCTTTGTACACTGCTCACTATACCCTTTGTACACTGCTCACTGTACCCTTTGTACACTGCTCACTATACCCTTTGTACACTGCTCACTATACCCTTTGTACACTGCTCACTATACCCTTTGTACACTGCACACTGTACTCTCTCCAAGTGGCACTGCTAAAAGGGTTCAAGTAAACACTTCAAGCACCTGGAGCATTCTGATTTTGGTTTGAACAAAGATTTTTGGTTGATTGGTGAATGAATGAAAAGACATGGTGTGTATGAATGTTTATTCGATTGCACTGATAGGCTCAGCTGTGATTGTCACTAAATAGACAATGCCTGCATTTGTGTAGAAGTATATGGAAGCCAGCAGAAATTGTCTGCAAGCCATTCAAAAGGAAGGAGTTAGCTCTGCCAAGCTTGATAGTCTGACAGAAGCTAAAGAAAAGTGCAAGTCCAAGTATTTAGATGCAATCCACTCTTTTAATGACAGTGTCCGTGATAATTACACAAAGGTAAGTATATGTACTCTATACACAAAGGTAAGTATATGTACTCTATACACAAAGGTAAGTATATATACTCTATACACAAAGGTAAGTATATATACTCTATACACAAAGGTAAGTATATATACTCTATACACAAAGGTATGTACTCTATACACAAAGGTAAGTATATATACTCTGTACACAAAGGTAAGTATATATACTCTATACACAAAGGTAAGTACTCTATACACAAAGGTAAGTATATATACTCTATACACAAAGGTAAGTATATATACTATATACACAAAGGTAAGTATATATACTCTATACACAAAGGTAAGTATATATACTCTATACACAAAGGTAAGTATATATACTCTATACACAAAGGTAAGTGTATGTACTCTCTACACAAAGGTAAGTGTATATACTTTATACACAAAGGTAAGTATGTGTACTCTATACACAAAGGTAAGTGTATATACTCTATACACAAAGGTAAGTATGTGTACTCTATACACAAATGTAAGTATATGTACTCTATACACAAAGGTAAGTATATGTACTTTATACACAAAGGTAAGTATGTGTACTCTATACACAAAGGTAAGTGTATATACTTTATACACAAAGGTAAGTACTCTATACACAAAGGTAAGTATGTGTACTCTATACACAAAGGTAAGTATATATACTCTATACACAAAGGTAAGTATATATACTCTATACACAAAGGTAAGTATATATACTCTATACACAAAGGTAAGTATATATATTCTATACACAAAGGTAAGTATATATACTCTATACACAAAGGTAAGTATATATACTCTATACACAAAGGTAAGTATATATACTCTATACACAAAGGTAAGTATATATACTCTATACACAAAGGTAAGTATATATACTCTATACACAAAGGTAAGTATATATACTCTATACACAAAGGTATGTACTCTATACACAAAGGTAAGTATATATACTCTGTACACAAAGGTAAGTATATATACTCTATACACAAAGGTAAGTACTCTATACACAAAGGTAAGTATATATACTCTATACACAAAGGTAAGTACTCTATACACAAAGGTAAGTATATATACTCTATACACAAAGGTAAGTACTCTATACACAAAGGTAAGTATATATACTCTATACACAAAGGTAAGTATGTGTATTCTATACACAAAGGTAAGTACTCTATACACAATTAGAACTTACATAAGCTGATACTAGGAGAGCAAAAGGGTTAAAATTATATTATGTTTTTGTTAGCAGCTGATTTAGTAGTAAAGGTCACATAGAGACATCAACTTAAATTATTGATTTATTGTTACAAATTGTTAGATTTTTAAAGAATTCAGTCTGTTAAAAGATTACCAAACAAAAGCATACAACTCCGCACCAAGTAGCTAGCTAGTCATCGCTTTATTGAGGAGACAACTGCTGGAATGATAGTTTCTTAGCTACTCAGGAAACAGCTTACTTCTCTTCATTTTGTATCAAACTCATTTCCAATTTGTAAATTTTAGCTACAGTATATCAAACAAAGCGCTCGATTCTTTTTAAAATTGGTTACTTGACCACTTTTTCCATTAAAGAAACTTAATTTTCTAAGTTTCAAATAATTATGAAACCAGTTCCCAACTAGCTGTTGATTTGTATATTTTTGTTTGCTGACTGCAATATTTCACACGGGCTGTTAAGGTCACACTTATAACATGTACAAAACATGGAACAATGCCAAGTTTGCCTGCTAGACTTTGTCGCTGGTACAAAGTTATTGTGTTCAGCTACACGTCAGCACCTCATCCTAAATGTATCAGCTATTTACAACCACCTGCAGAGTGTGAGATTCTTGGAATAGTGCCAAACTTGCTCGAAAGGCTCTTTTCGCCCTCATATATGAAGAAAACTATTGTTTTTTTTTTGTTTTAGTGTGCCTCTGAGAGTATAGCAATTGTTTGTAGACTATAGTTCATTAGTATGGCTATGCTTACCCTAAAAGATATTTTTTCTATTTGTTATTGTTTATGTAGTTGACTATTCCTATTCCGGAGAGGATAGTGTGTAACACTAAAGTAACATTGGTGTGAAGCTTTTGTATTGCTGAAATGACGGCCAGATGACTAGCATAGATATTAACCCGTATGCACACATCGTCTTGTGCTCAATTGGTAACGTTGCAGGAAATGAATAAAGAATTTCAAAGCAAACAAAACATTGAACTGGAGAGGCTGAAAGTTCTGCTCAACAGTTTGCATGATTTCATTGGGATAGTTGACCAGCAGAGCCACACCGTAGCTCCGTACGTTGTCTATTGTTGAAAGTTGCACTTCTGGTAGCTATGTACATGTATGTTGTCCTAGTGCTAGTGTATGGATTAGGTACAGGGGTGGTACCTATGTATGTTGTCCTAGTGTTAGTGTATGGATTAGATGCAGGGGTGGTAGCTATGCATGTTGTCCTAGTGCTAGTGTATGGATTAGATGCAGGGGTGGTAGCTATGTATGTTGTCCTAGTGCTAGTATATGGATTAGATTCAGGGGTGGTAGCTATGTATGTTTTCCTAGTGCTAGTCTATAGATTAGATGCAGGGGTGGTAGCTATGTATGTTGTCCTAGTGCTAGTCTATAGATTAGATGCAGGGGTGGTAGCTATGTATGTTGTCCTAGTGCTAGTCTATAGATTAGATGCAGGGGTGGTAGTTATGTGTGTTGTCCTAGTGCTAGTCTATAGATTAGATGCAGGGGTGGTAGCTATGTATGTTGTCCTAGTGCTAGTGTATGGATTAGATGCAGGGGTGGTAGCTATGTATGTTGTCTTAATCTTAGTTAATAGATTTGGTACACAATTCATCTCCCATCCGTTAATTTTAAATTGAAATAGTCAGTCTTTTTGTAGAAGTTACGTTCAGCTTGATAAGGGAACACAAATGAATGTATAGAGAGGGTAATTTTTACCGTTGCAGACTGAGTAACATTTACAGAGAAGCAATGGCCCCTCTCAACACTGTCACTCCAGAAAAACACGTCTTACACTTTAGTAGAAAGTTTGGCACAGAAATGGCCCAAAACTTTCCCAAATTTGAGGTATGTTCGGCCTAGCCATTGCTTTCGCTTACCTGTGATGTAGCCAAAGTACATGATTGGTCGATGTTGTATGTAGGATACTGACTCGGAGATAATCAAAGCTCAGCTATTGACGGAACCAGCCTCTCTAGTTCCCAAACTACCAGCTCAGCTGCTCGACTTTAAGAATAAGAATGTATTTATCACTCGCCTCAGGCACCTCAAGCAACTCAGTTCTGATGGTCATATGCGGTCTAGTGGCAGGTCGTCTACCAAGGACTTCCTTATGAGACGTCTGTCTAACACCGACGAATAGTAAGTGTTTGAGTCTGTCAATCTATTACATGATATGAGCTCTTCACTGCCACCCTATGCTGTCTTTGTCTATAAGAGAGGACAACTTCACAGTACCACTCGATGGACTTGTGAAGTAGGTGTGGTCTCAATAGGGCCAGTGCTAATAAGAATACAAACGCAAGCAGTCGCTAGTGTTTTCAGGACCAAATGACTTGAGCGGCATGGTTGTCTTCCCAAAAGAAGACAACTCTGCTAGAATAGTTGTTTCCAGCGTAGTTATAACGCGTAACTGCTTCTAGTAAAAAATTGCAAGTTATCGAGAACTTCTACAGTTGTAATGTATGGTATTTTACAAGAAAAAAAACTTGCTGTTGGCGTCTTGAGAGATCTTCTATGCTTATGCAATCATTTCTTTTGTATGTTTCAGTAACAACTATTGGTATTTATTATAATGACACCCAATCAACATTTTATTTGTATTTATTAGCTCCACACGGTTTTGCGAACTGTTCTTGGCACCAAAATGAAATTTGAGAAGAACTGTTGCTATGAATATCTATGGCTCAAGCTACATGTACATCTACCGATTACCTACCGATGTGCCCTTACCGATTGGAAACGATGACAGGGTGTTTCCCCTATTTTTTTCTCTACTTGCCATTCTCACGCATACCGGTTAAACTCGCTGTATTTGATGTCATAGTTAGCCATAAAATGCTTTGAAACAACAAAGACGGGACGCTTATGACGACTCTTTGTATAAATAATTGTGCCTATGAAACGCTTTTATTGGAAACATTAAAATCGCGAGCAGTGATATGATTGGTCAAATCACGAAGAGTCTACTGATTTTTCAATGTGAATCAAAACCTGCCAATTACCTAAAGACAAATGTGCTACCGATTTCTTAGCCATTTATCTGGAAACAGCGGTTTCAAAATCATGCAATCAAGGGTAATCGGTAGATGTACACGGGGCCTTACGCCTGTGTAGTCAATAGTACCAAATACTGAGGGGATCTCTGCCACTTTTGTATGTTAGTCACCCACTTGGACTTTAGTCATAATAAGTTAATAATGTTTGAGTTGATAATGTATTTAGTAGTATTGGTTGATATGTAACAGTTGTCCTTGTCAGATTAGTTATTTATAGTCATAACCCATTTCGGTTTGTGGTTGATATACTTTCTGTAACCGAATAGATAGCAGGTCTATTGGTTATTAGGAAGAATAGGATGATACTGTAGTGGATTGTTCCATCCATACAACGCAGCTACCAACTGTTCATTAACGGCTGAATACAGGCAGACACCGTGTCTGCCTGTACAGCCACTCGGTCAGCCTTTACTGGCCTAACAACAACTGTCTCCTCTCACCAGAGAGGACCCTGGGCCAGTATGGCTCCAGTTACCGTTATGAATTAGTATCTCAACTCCACAACTAATGGTGAGCTCTCAGCTCAGACTTATAACTCGGTGGTTTCAAGTCTATATATTTATTGTCTCATGCAATCCCAGAATAAGAGTAATGGTAGCAGTGGCAACGAGTGGCAATGGCAACAGCATTTGTCAGGTGGCAATGAACACATGAAAGCTTACCCTTTTATAGGCCAAGCCACAGGAAGCAGTTGGCCTACTTTATGAGTAGACCTATCAAACATGATACATATATAGGTAAACGAATAACATACACAGGTTATTAATACTGTCCAATAAAATATCACGCATAAGCTTAAATGTAGATGGTGCGGAGATGTAAGGGGTGGAGCTTGTAGGTCCACAGCCAATGTAAATTGTTACAAGACGTCTCTTCATCTTTTAGGTAGGTCCTTGGTCTCTACGGAGCATTTGGTCTTTAAGTACTGGTATCTGGAGCCATCTAGGAGGTGGATAGGGGTACTGAGGTCCTTAGGCTATAATTCACTCCTCTGGCTATGGCAACCATCTTGTTGCCGACCTGGGATACTTTCCCAGGACCGGTACTTTGCCGGTACTGGCACAAATGCTCTGTATTGGGTGTCAACTCTCCTTGCTCATTTTGTGGTTTGTGCCTGTGTTAACTATTGGTCTATCTGCTGCCAAATGGCTATCAGAGGCACATCTCTGACACACTAGTCACAACAGAGCTCCACCAAAATCTTGCGTTCACCAACACCAGCCCTGCACATACTGATACCAACCCTGTATTCAGTTTACCAGCTCCCAGATGTATACCAAGAGTTGAGTTATTCCTCTTGGCGTAACAATGGCAGCCCCATGAGCTCACAGTGCTGGCAGAACACCCACTATGACTCAGAGACGAATGTGATAGACGCCTGACGAAAGCTTTACAAGCTGCCATGGGCCACACCCTGCATCCCATTCGAAGTACGAAGGTACCAGTGATGTGGAGTATTTCATCGGCCGGTTCGTTGAGGTTGTTGAGGCCAATGAATGGCCAGAACACATAGCTATACTGCACCTGAGAGAATCCTTGTGTTGCAGCGCACTAGAGTGTGGCAAACCCGCACACTTGCAAAGAATATTTATCCCTTAGAGATCGCTGTTGTGACTGACCCCAAAAGAAGCAATGTCAAGGCTCACCAGCTTTTGGCGGCAGTATAAAACTATGCTCCAAAAACATGCCAACGAAGTCGAGTGACTAATTCATGTGGTATATGACAACCTTCCCCCCAGACCCAGACATCGGATGATGCTGAACACCTTCAGCACAACAATAGGAAATGCATGCCTGCGATGGCATTTACTAGTCATGCAGCCAACAGACCTTGCAGACACAGTATGAGCAGGTAATGAATATTTGAAGGTCAAGACCACTCATGATGAGCTCCACACTCATGTGAAAACTATTAAAGACAAGTCAGAAGACGAAAAATGATACAGAGATGCTGCCCTGCAGTGATCATCTCCCCCAATTTTACTGAGTCCGCCAGTACAACACGTAGACAATGTACCCCTAGAGCTGCCAGTGACCTCATTGCAACGGTACTAAAAACGCTGAAGGTTTTGACTGAGGAGATCAAGTCTTTGAGGAAAGACTATACCTGATTTCCTACACCCCTGATGGAAGTCACATCTACACCATGATGTTGAGACTGTGGAGAACTTGGCCACATGCTGAGAACTTGTTCCCAGAGACCGTGGCCTGCCAAACTTAGCCAAGCAACTACACAATGGGAAAATGGCCAATGCCCGCAGTAGAGCTCCCAGCACTTAGCTGCAATTGGGCAAGCTGAAAATCCAGTAAGAGAAGTCAACCGATAGAATGCCCCAGTGTGAGCTAGTCCCATCCACCCCTGTAGAAACACAGGCGGCTAGTATCACTCGTCCTGTCTTAGAACGTCTATATCAAGCAAGTTATTTATTGTCTGGGAAGATGAAAAGACGACCGGTATCAATACTCGTAGATACAGGATGCATCACAAACCTGTTGCACGACACGTGTAACATCGCTTACCACGGTGGGTAAAGGAAACTTTAAAGGATAGCGACTTACACGGTTTAATGGCTGACGGTTCCAGAATATGCTTTTATGGTATGATAAAAGTGTCAATACATGGGAGCAATGTTAGTATGGGAGGCTGTTGAAAGACAATGTTAGACTGCTGGAAGCAGACCTTGTCAAGAAGCATCATTGGGAATGAAGTAATGAGCTTTACCCCTTTTGCTTTGATGGATTTCCCTTTACAACGTCTCCCACGATGAAGAAAGTCTCATGGAACATGGTCCAACCTCTAGAGAATAGTGAGGCTAAGCTCTCCAAAACATTTGAAGCAAATCGAACAAAAATTGTGGGAGTCACAGACAATAGAGTATTAACTACCCCCGCCCCTTGCTGCCTATGCCACTGGAAGGCAGAAAGGATTTCTCTAGTCCTGAGAAGAAGGGAAAGTCCTCTAGCCAGGTACAGCCATCACTGTGTCATGAACAAGCTCTCCAAAGGCAGGCACAAACAAATTTAGTGGAAATCGGCCGCGAGGTACTAGTCGGAAAACTCGAGGGAAACTTTAAAACAGCTATAGCTGCTGGATGGCCCGCAACTAGTGAGCCGTGTTTAATGTTAAAAGAATCCCCAAGAGCCATTTTATTTGCTCCTTTAAGGTCCGATAGTGCTACACCCGTGATAGCCACCGAGAATCGCTAAAAAGTGCACCCAATACCCCTGCTAGACTCTTCCTTCCTGTGACTGCACAGATGAGTCAACCTTGTAAGAGGCCATGCAGCAGAGACAGTTGTCCCATCTTTCAAGAGACAGCAATCTGTGCACAGCTACTTCTACTCCACAAACTACAAGTGTGGCTAATAATCTACAGGAGATGGAGGAGACAGACAGACATCTTCTCCTAGACGCTGATCTAGCCGACTACCAACCAACCCCCTTCCAAGGCTACAATGGATGAGCTGTTAGCCATGCCTACTGCTGAGTTGTTCTAGACTCATCTTGCAGCTTCTATGACGTCTCCAGCCACTGCCTTACCAATGGAAGAACCCCCATCTACCATAAAGGGTGAGCTATACGAATCAAAGTTAGCTGAGTGAGTTTTTCGTAACAGAACTACTAATGATTCTTCAGCTTTACGGAGTGGCAGTTTCCCCTAAGTATTGTAAGACTTTGCCCCAAACCAAAGGGCCCCTGTCACCTAATGTTGGCAGGACCATGTTAAGCTGACTTCTGCAGAAGGAGATTTTGGCAGGAAAAATTCTATAGGTTATAGGATTAACTCTATGCTGGCTCAGGGCACTTTTATGTCAGCCTGACGTAGCTTTATCCCGGCCGGGATGCACAGAAAGCCACAAAAAAGGGATAAAACAAAATAGAGGTGCCGAGAGCCACTGGCTCCATGTGCCTTAAATGCCAGTATGAGGTAATGAATTATCATAGTCATTAGATGTGGTAGCGAGAGCCATGATGCTGTTTATTTGCCTGAAGTTGGATGCCCCTAGAAATGCTCTCCAATACATAAAATTGCGAATTATCTACACTGTAGGCCAAGCTTCACTCGCTTTTGCTAGTTTGTCTAGTGGAAGCACCCCCAAGTTTCCGCAATTGTTGTCCTACTCAGCACAGAGAGTGGCTAACTCAGAGTGTTTCTACAGGCAAGAGAGAGGGTTCCCCCCTCGTCTGCCCTGAGCAGAAGACCTCTAAACCTTCTGCATCGGCTAGCAATCCAAGGTTATCACTGCTCCTTGTGGCATACAGGATTCCTAAGAATTATGTGGAGCCAGAACCGGTTACAGACGAGCCCAGCACTAAGGTCCATACAGCTCCTGACTGTCCTAGGAAGATGGAGCAGCTGGCTGTGCGACGACCTTCCCTGTCCTTTCCGAAAGACAGTAACTACCCGGTCGAGGAAATAGAGGCACACCCCACCATCTTGGATAGAGCTCTACAAGAGCTGTGGCGAGTAGTGATCCAACAACAGCTATCTACTGACGGTATAGCATTAGCCAGACAGAGGACCGAGCAGTCATGGCCAAGATTGACCGCTTGAGAAAGCCAACAGATCATCTGCATGGCGAACTCTTAAAGTGCAGAAAAGAGAGACATTGTGATTGCATGATATGTGTATATACTTGCAATCACCTGCAAAAACGTTATTCCAAAATATATGTTAACCTGAGTACAAGTTTTGCATACCATATTTACTCTCTGTATATACGATTGTTTTTAAAGATAGGCAATGGCTTTAATGGTGAGAGGAATGTGATGGATTTTGGTGGAGCTTTGTTGTGGCCAGTATGACAGAAAGGTGTCTCTGATAGCCACTTGGCATCAGATAGACAGGGGGGAAGGACAGTGTGTTAGGGACAGGGGGAGGACAGGGAGGAAAAACAGGGTGGGAAGGACAGGGTGAGAAGGGCAGGGTGGGAAGGACAGGGGTGGAAAAACAGGGGAAAGGACAGGGTGGGAAGAACAGGGAGATGACAGGGTGGGAAGGACAGGGTGGGAAGGACAGGGTGGGAAGGACAGGGTGGGAAGAACAGGGGGATGACAGGGTGGGAAGGACAGGATGGGAAGGACAGGGTGGGAAGGATAGGGGGAAGGACAGGGTGGGAAGAACAGGGGGATGACAGGGTGGGAAGGACAGGATGGGAAGGACAGGGGGGAAGGACAGGGTGGGAAGGAAAGGGGAAAGACAGGGTGGGCAGGACAGGATGGGAAGGACAGGGTGGGAAGGATAGGGGAAAGGACAGGGTGGGAAGGAAAGGGGGAGGACAGGGTGGGCAGGACAGGGGGAAGGCGCTGTACTGGTGGAATGAATGGGAGGGGCGTGACTGTGTTTTTACTTGACCAAAACTTTAATACGTTATTTGTTTTCCTGCTTAATACTGTTTTATAGCTTCATACTTCCATTCAGAACTATCGTAGTAAACGATGTCAAAATTTAAAAAAAGAGCAATAAGGCCAGAGTTGTACAGACATTGGTTGAAGAATGGTAGATAAACTTTTTTTTTATACTGGCTGATATTTGGAATAAATGTTTTCCAACTGTTAGCCGCAGTTCCAGTATAGACGGGATTTCCGAAACATCGCTCTATTGATGACTAGCTCTATGAGACATCTGATCTGTGTTTGGTGTTGATGCTGTGTGCATCTATGTTTTAGTAGCAACTCTACTCGCAGTGTAGAGTTCAGCGATGTCAATCAGAACTTTGGCAAACGCTCCCTTGATGCAGCGATGCTTCAAGTAGACTCACTAAAAGAACTCTCTACTGAAGATCTTGCACCAAACATAGGCTCCAGCGATCACTACAAGCTGAACAATGTGTATGTAAGAGTCATCTCTCCTTTTACCTCTGACGACAAGGGTCATCTGACTATCAATAAAGGTAAGTCGATTTGTATTTAGCAATTATATCTACTGTAAAAGTATTACAGCTGTACAGTTAGTATGGCAAATAATCTAAGGAAATTTTGTCCAATGCTAGCTAGTCATTTCATTCAACAATGCTTAATCAAACTATACATTGGGATCTGCACTCATAAGAGTACATACGCCAGAAGTCGCTACTTTTCCAGTTCCAAATGACTAAACTTATAGAGCTGTTTCCTCAAAAACTCAGTCAAAGTAATTATTAAAGCCGTAGTTATAACTTGTAGCTATTTCTGGTAAAATTATTAGTCAGTTACTAAGGACTTCTGGGTGTGTAGAAGGTTTTTTTCAGTAAAAAATTTTTGCTATCGTCATTTCGAGATGAATTATTTATCTTTAGTTTAAATAATATATCCAACTGGTTTGTGGACAAATATTACTGTTTTTCTTAATAAAATCAAATCAACCTTTTTACAAATATTTAATATTGCTACCGTGGTCTGGTCGCTGTTTTGAGGACCAATTGACATTTTCGAAAGACTGTCGCAGTGTGGTGGAGTTTGGTAGCACACATGCCCTGCGCACTCATATTAACCTAGAGGTGACTCTGATTGAAGCAATCAGTCAAACAGACCTCCAAAAGTGATAAGTCAAAGAGCCATCACCTCAGAAGAAGAAGGAATTACCTTACCGGCCCTGCAGACATGATATTGACCCTGCAGTGACCTCTACCGACCCAGGAGTGACCTCTACCGGCCCTGGGGTGACTTACCAGGCCGACAACAAGATGGCCGCTATAGCCAGAGATCCAAAAGAAGCCTGAGTCAACGCACAAGGACATATCCAGGACCTATTTACCTCTACATCCCATCTATCTTGGATCTAAGGCTGACTAAGACTGAGGACTTCATATTATAGCATTATTCCTTGCCACTAGGCACCTTGTACATTTATTGTTGTACGGTATTATATGTGTTATTATCCTGATTGGTTAATTTACTTCCTGTCATATTTTTTTGGTTGAACTTAGCATGATGCAACTCACTTCCTGCACCAGCCTATAAAACGCTGGATTCAATTGTGTACCATGCCACTTATCACATACTGCTGCTGTTGTTGACTACTCTAGGCAATTGCCTCCCTAGAGCATGATATGTGGATGAATAAATGTATTACCTAGTTTGTCTGAGCCGAGGGCTCACTAGTAGCGAAGTTGTTACCAACTTCTTCGTTACACCCTGCAGGTCTGACCGACCCTGCGTTATCTCTTGGAGAGAGGTGTTGTTTTGCTGTTCCACGAGCTGCACGCTGTGAACGGCTGTTGGTTAGTGGACGGTAGCGGGAGCCGTAACGGCACCAGATATTTAGGTTGTTCTGGTTGGTTACATTGATGGTAAATAGCTTGGATTCTGATGCACATCTAGATCACAACCTCTGATCAGTGGCCGAAGAGTTTAAATCACGGAAAGGAGTACAAACTGCTTACAAGATCTCTGTTTGGGCATATTTTGTAACGTGAAAGTTTGGTTGAAGCTGCAGTGGCAGACAGCTCACAAGTGAAACACATGATGTGGGAGAGTTTGAAAGGGTTAAGTTGTTGTAAAAGGAGTTACTGTTGCACTATTTCAGCTAAAACCTACCACAATAATTGTTAAACGTTGTATTATTGCAGGGGACGTGATTTACCAGTTAAAAGGAGACAGCAAAGGCTGGTGCTACGGTAGAATAGCATACAAAGAAGGACTCTATCCATCAAATGCTGTTAGATTGCTCACTTTGGACATACTCACTTGAACATTACGTACTAGTCAAACGCTGCCCTCAAATTAATGCGTTTATAATGCAGTTGAAATACTTTGTTTTTGTTTTATTTATTTGTTTTTGTTTTAATCAAATTGTTGTAAGTTTGGAATGAAGCCCTCACTCCAAGTAATAGTATCATGTTATATAAAATAATCAACCCTTTCACTCAGAAAGCTTTTGGGTTTTCACCTATTTTTGTCGACTGCGCACAATTATATTGTAATGGATTCCGGTCTGGTTCCACGGACATCCGCTAAGCTCGAGTCTTATACCTCTCTCCAGAGGGGACACTGTACTGCTCGACAGTGACAACTGTGCAATCAGGCAACCGAATTACCCGGTATAGCAAGAGCCCATGGCTCAGACAAACAATACAGCGTAGTGCTTGTGTAAGTGGCTATATTCTCATAAGACAAGTCCTAAAGGGTAATTCTTCCTTATTGTGGCAAGACATGAGAATGAATGCAATGATTGTGGCAAAAGTCTCTCCTTTTATAGGAGGACTCGCAGGAAGTAATTAGCATAATTTATGTAACAGTAATAGTACAGGAAGTAATTGAACCAATACAAGAGCACATATAAATAGTTAACCAATCATGCGATAAATAGAGATTAAAGGGAATAGGTGCCAAGTGGCTAACGGCGGAGTCCTGTCTCCTGTTGTCCAATCAGAGTGTCCTACATGGTCCCAAGGCTCTGGATAGCATGTGGTCCTGGTTACTGCGAATGTTAGGGTAGGTAGCCTCTGTTCCTGGCTTGGTGTAAGATCCTAGCTGGTTTTGGGAGCTCTCTGCTACGGCAGCCATCTTTGACCGGCCCTGAGTCATTATACCGGCCCTGCAGGGATCACTACCAACCCTGTACACTGTGCTATCGGCACAGTATAGCTTTGCCACCGGCACAGCATCTTACCGATGGCTGTAGGTGGAATGCTAGCGCACTGAGCGGGGATATGGTGGAGCATACTCCCAGTTTACTACTACTGTGCACCAAAATCTACCACAATACGCGTTTTTTGCCCCCCCCCCCCCACAGCCCATTAATAATTCCGGTCTGTCTGTTTATCCATCACTTCAGGGCTGATGACGCTCCCAGCTGATCATTCGATAACCAACAACATGAACAGCAGTTAGTCTGTCATCAGACTACACAACCAACACCAGTTTGTATGTCATCAGACTACACAACCAACACCAGTTTGTATGTCATCAGACTACACAACCAACACCAGTTTGTATGTCATCAGACTACACAACCAACACCAGTTTGTATGTCATCAGACTACACAACCAACACCAGTTTGTATGTCATCAGACTACACAACCAACACCAGTTTGTATGTCATCAGACTACACAACCAACACCAGTTTGTATGTCATCAGACTACACAACCAACACCAGTTTGTATGTCATCAGACTACACAACCAACACCAGTTTGTACATTTTCTAGAGTTTAGGCTATTTAATTTCGTACAGTTCAGTACAAAGGTGCAAGCATAATTCATTCAAGCACAGCTCACATCTACGTAGCAACAAAATATAAATAGTTGTAGCAGTTTTGCGCTTTCTACTATGAAAACAACCCGAGCCACTCCAGTGTTTAACCACTCCAACACTTGCCTTAAGCTCCACATAGCTGCCCTCAACCATTGACTAAACCCAGGGTGGTCCAAGCAAATCTTATTCCGGCCCTGAATCACTCCTTCACGAAGCTTAAGAGCTTGTACAAAGTCTACAACTCAAGAATCTGAACTAGTTATTAAGTAAAAGTAATCTATTCTTTTACACTTTATTTAGTAATATGAAAATACAAAAAGAGATCCGAATAGGGAGTTTCTGCACTCACAACTTGCAACGCTTCATAAACTTTTACATAACATCAAGATTAACCAATCAGCACAGGGAAACAAAACACCACAAACAATGTACCAATGATAATACGGTATAAATGTAGTGTACAATAGTATCAACAACACAAATAGAAAACTTCTCTAGACTTGTCAATCATTAGCAGAGAAGTCCCTTTTTCAAACAAGGCTGGTATCCTTCATTAGCCTGAGCTCCATGTTTACTCTTCTATCACTGCAATGTAGGTCGACTGGATCAGCATTGCTACAAGTAACCCCATATGTACAACATCAATTGAAGAGGTTAGACCCCTTTTTGAAAGTATATGAGGACCGGGTAGCAATTTCGGCCTTGCATAGATTCTATACAGGGCCAATATAGACTGGTCTTGACCTTGATCATACAAACCCTAAGATCACCATTTGTACGCTCTGGTATGGTGACTCAGAACATTTTGTGTTTTGCGTTTTAATATGTCTGAATAATATCCAAACCGTTTGAACGAATTAGAAATAGTCTGATGTTTTCCAAATCTTCTGAACGCTTTGTGAAATCGTTCGTGGGCTTTGAAAGTCCGAGCCGATTTGCTGGTTTGCTCTATTGATCATAGATCTACGGTCCATTTATGATTGATAATGTTTTTTACTAAATACAGAACGGCTGAATTTTCTTCGAGTAAATAACAAATTGTTTTTATTTATTAAATATTATTTTAAATAATATACACAACCCCATTATAATTGTAAAAAATTAATTTTAGAGATTATAATCAACAACAGATTTAAACAGTTGATTAATTTGCTCTATGTCTATTGATCTACGTCTATGTTGATAAAGTTGCATAGACGCTAGAAATAAAATGATGACAATCACTTTTGGTTCGAAAGCCATGTGCTTTGCGAACTTTTCCAACTATTTCAAAATAGTTTAGATTATTTTAAAACAACTCAGACTATTTCAAGATAGTTCATACGGTTTGTAAATAGTTCTTACTTTTTCTAAAACGTTCATACGGTTTGTAATTTTCTAAATCATTTCTAAACCGTCTGAATTATTTGTAAAACAACTATATGCTTTGCAAAATTTACGATAGTTAGACAGGAAATACAGTTTTATAGCATGAATCCCGCAACTGCTAAGGTCGACGATTCGTTTATTATATTCAACGAGCCCGTTTTTAAACATAGTTTCCTGGGCTATTTTAATACAATTACCCGATTTTTTTCATGTGAAAGACGCTTTGCAAACCGTCTAGACTATTTCAAACCCGCTCATACGCCTTGAAAATGAAGCCGTTTAAGGTTATGAGCCACCATACTCGGGGCCTAAGAGATGCTTTGTGTGGTACTTGGAAGGGGGCAGCAGTCTGCAGGAGGGCTAGGGCTGTAGCCAACCAGGCTTTACTGATCAGTTCTCCCACTGCGCTACACCAAACTCTTTGTATGCTACACTTGACCCAAATATGCTAATCACAGTTCTTGCACATTAGACCCTTGGTTATTAGGCATTGAGCAAACTAACCTGCAATTATCTCCCACCTCTGGATATAAGAAGTTGGCGAGCTAGATGAGTGAGTGGCAGATGATAAGTATTGTAAAGGATTGTGTGCACTTCCCTATAGATATATTATGTAGCTGTCAGTGTATTGGTTTGTTGTTGATTGTATCCTGTACTGTGCACATAGTAAACTCTAGCGTATAGAGGAGTTAATCAATTTTATATCTTTCTGTGATACATAGTGATTTGTCCGGGTTTACCTCTGGAAGTTGTTTGCCACTGAGAGTTGTGCTTGATGACCTGGTGACTTAGTGGTGGGCTGTAGGAGAGTTGGACATAAAGAATCTGGCTCCTGGGTACTCGCAGGTAGAGACGCAGCTGGTTGAGGTTCTTGGTGATTAGTGAGAATGGCCGAGAGTAGTAGACAAGATCCAGCCCTTGCACTAGACTGGATCTGAATAAATAGCGAGTTGTTTTTAGCAGCAATTAATTGTGTTTCTCGTAAATGCAGACAGCAGGCAAATTGTTTTACATGACTACCCACTACTTGCTGCCAGCTATTTCAGGGCTTCTCGCGCTCAACAGCATTGTCTAATCAACCAATCAGTGCAGGGTATCTACCAATATGGAGCTAATATGCTGTTATATACTGGATTACAAAATACACAACAACTTGTACTAGCTAGCTATATGCAATAAAGTATATGATAGTATAGTCAAAGCACTAGCATGTACAGCACTACACACTGTAGCAATCGTGAAGGTTTATCCAAACTACTCTTGTTGTATCTGATGTACAACAGCTAGTTTGTCACCCACTTGTATCACTCACTGGCAGCCACTATTATCCTACAGTGGTGCTGCTCAAACCATTAGTCAGACCCATATTCAACTAATAAAATAGTAAGCTATTTCACACAAAACAAAACACGACTTCTCTGCTGAGAGTCTGAACTGAAAAAGGTTTGTCAACAATCAGTTTACTTTGAAAAGGATCCACAGCCAACATGAATTCATTGTAACAATTGGTCGCAACTGTGAGCGAATCCTAGCTACTAGGCTAGGGTCCGCATTCAATTATACTGGCACCAATACAACATACTTTCACTTCACAACAAATGTTTGAGTGAGTTATAACCGTGGAAGAAATATAACAGGATTGCCAATGGGATGGATGAAAAGTGACACACGTATTGCATTGAATTTTTGGAGCGGAAACTTATGTTAGAGTAGACTGTTATAGCAACTCACAAACTAATCGTGGCCATTTATAACAACAATAATATGATTTACGAGTTTTGCAACATAACGAATGATAATACATGCACATATGATCGTTGACAAGTCCATTTGTAATTTTGGAGAGGAAATTGCGTGGAATTAATGCGAATATAGCCAATAACTCTTCAAGATCACAAATCATGGCAGCTCTCATAAACCACCATATACGGTTACAATGCCATATTACGCAGAGGTAGCTGGCAATTCTGTTATATTTCATTTATGGTAAAATAACTAACCATCAATTAACTATTAGATCATTGTGTCTGCACGGGAGTTGTCACACCTTGCACTATCAAGTCAGCGCAAAAGACTTTGATAGAGCAAGACATGACAACTCATGAGAAAACGAAGCAATTGTTGATCGTTGTCGCGACCGCTGAACTCATATTTCAGTGGTCGCCACGTTTCCGTGATGCGTTCGGTAATAAACTATCAACCTATCATTCCTACGGTCGCGCGTAAATTACTCAAGAAACGTTTACTTCACCGACGCTTCTGAGAATGTTTCTAAAGATAGTCTCCAAAATAAATTTGGTACTTTCAGAATCCAAGTCAGAAAAAGATTTTCTATGTAGAATATTGGAAATTACACATAACCCTACTAGAAAAATTTTATCAAAAACTGCACAATTTTTTGCATAATGTTTCAAAAAGCTTTTTTGCGAGCTGTAGGCAATGTTACCAAGCAACTGGTTCATCACAGTGGCGGTTGGCCATTGCAGTGTGCTTACCACTTACTTTTTTTTGTTAATTTCAACCGAGATGAATTGACACTACATTATTTAGTACTGTATAATTATACATTGCAACATGGATGGTGCAAAAGTAAGTATAATTAATGCCTCTTTCATGATTTTTCTATGATGAAATTGAACCCTCAAAGCTTTATCAACACAACAACAACAACAATCATTGATGACATAATAAAATAAATTAAATAATAATAATAATTAATAATCATTCATAATAATAATAATAATAATAATACGATTAGTAGTCACTAATTAGTCACAGTGGTGGTTGAGCCAGAAGAAGTAGTGTACTAGCTAGTAGCTGTAGAGTATGTAGAAGAAGTACGTACATGCATACTGCTACTGATTCAGGCTGTTTATGCTACTACTCCTCCTTATTATTTATTATTATTACTACTAACTAACTAATAGTTAGTGAATTGAATTTATAGTTAGTAGTTAGTTAGTAGTCTTATTTATTTATTACCGCTTACTTATTATTTATTATTTTCATATATATATATATTTCATGTTAACTTCAAGATGATGAGAAATAATAATAAAATAATAAAATTTTCATTTATAATGATATTAATTAATTATTATTATTAATCATTGTAACAACTACTTATTACTATAATTAAAAATTAGATTTTGATAATTTTATTATTAATTATTTATTAATTTCATAATAGTTGATAGTGTATAATAATATAATGGAATATAATATTGTGCAGGATTTCACTGTGGGGGTGTGAGTTGGTAGCTCGGCCTACCTGCACAACCTCCCGAACTGTGATGGCAACTGTGTCTAGTGCGCTAGCGATACAACCCTTCCACAGGTCGACTTAGTATACTGGAGAGTAGTGGTTGACCATCTCAGTAACTAGTGAGCTGCCGGTTGCGTTAGCTGTTGTTTGTGTATGCAATGTGTTCGAACTTTGAAGGGCGAACTAGTTGAACTAGGTTCGGCCAGCAGAGGTTCGGCTGTCCTATTGTAGTGCTGTGCAGAGGTCGAACATTGAAGGCGAAGTTAGACAAGCTAAGTTCGGCCAGCAGAGGTTCAGACTGATCTGCCTATGTATTACTACTCGAGTAATGGTGCGCAGTGAAGTTATTTGTATGTACAAAGAAACTTCTGAGAGTGTGCAAGCTGACTCTGACTTTATTAACCATGACATCAGTATTTATAAGAACAGTTATGTAATACAAAATTGACAGACAAAAGAAGCCACACCTAGCACAGCCAATTGGCTAGAGTGTGCCAATACAAATACAGTAGGTGTGACTAGAATAATTGCATGAGTGATTGGCTAGAATGGGCTAATAGCAAACAGTGGGTGTAGCTAGGATAAATGCATGAGTGATTAGCACATGGTAAACATATACGATTGAATGGTAAGGTAAGAATATATAAATGTACATAGAGTTATTGTCTTTAGAATGCAAACATAGAACTGTATAATGTAGTCGGCTTAGACTGTACGTAGAATTGTGTGTAGTGCAATGTAAGATGGCGCCGGTCCTTCACACACTCCGCCCCATTGGCGATGGTGGCCAATCAAACAACGTCGGCGGCATCGGTAATGTGTCTCTCTCTAGTCTCTATCAGCTCCTTCTTAATATCTTCGGCTCTCAGCAGAAGTTGGCCGGCCTCGTGTGTGACTGCGTGCAGTTCTCTGTCGAGGGCCTCCATTCTGTGTCAATGCTCTACTCTCTTCTGTGTCCAGCTTTTCTTTTGCCAACTGTATCATTCTAGCCACTGTTGTTGAAAACGAGTCCGGTTGTTCTACACTTCTATTGGGTAGCGAACTTCTCCGTGGCTGGCTGGTAGCTGATCGTTGGCGGCTCCTCCACCTTCCTTTATTTTCACTTTTGCCGGTAGCGAGGTTGTTATTCTGGGAAGTTGCATTCTCCTGTTCACTGCTCCTTTCTCGCCCCTCTTGATGACAATTCGTCTCTCTCTCTAGTAATCTCTTCTCCTTCCTTCTTCTTTTTACGATGGTCCAACCGATTTCGGCCGGGTCTTCTGCTACTGTACCTTCTTGGGTGGGAGCCACACATTGCGGTGGAGTTGCTCCTCCTTCTCTTGTCCCAGTGGGTGGGCTTTTGGACGGTTGTGGTTCTCCCACTGTAGTGTAGCAGTGGTAATCGTCCAGTCTCTTTGGTTTTTGTCTCTCTCGCTGTGGTCGTTCTAAGGGTGATGCGACTGTCGGGTTTTGGCTCAAAGGTGGCCACTCCCTTTCATCGAGAGGGGGAGGTCTCTGGGGGCTGGGTGCCCCTTGAATGACCTCCAGGGGTGGGGCATCATGTCTTTCCATACTTCTTCTCTCGACATTACTGTCGTTATCTTCTGCTTGCTCCGACCTTCGTGGCGGGCTACGGCTGACCGTAGGTGAAGGTGGTGGGGTAGGTACTGGGGTGTCGGGTGGCCCGCCTCCTGAGAGGAGGTTCCTGGGCTCCTGGGTGGGTGGTGGTGTCGGTGGCTCTCTGACAAGTGGGGACCTGTCTCGTGGGGGTGACGGCAATGGCAATGGTAACAGTTCCATTGGTTCAACTGGTGCCTGGCGTGCCTTGGGAGGTCGTCCTCTTCTTGCCCCCTTCATGTTGGGCTGGAGAGCTGGCTCCCGACAGGGAGGTGCTCGGCCGACCGGCTCCTGGCACGTTCTGTAGTGGCGTAGCCTCATCCCATTCTGTATCGACCACTGTCCGTTCCTTTCCACTTTATACGTGTGGTTCGGGAACACCTCTGTTACTTGGTAGGGGCCCACAAACCGGGGTTGTAATTTCGGGTTGCTGCCCTTTACTCTTCTCTTATTTTCTAACACGACGAGCTCTCCCTTCTGGAAGACGGAGGGTTCCTCGTCGTCCTCGCTCCTGATTTCTTGCTGCTGGTGTCTGAGATATTCGTGTGCCTTCTGGAGGTTCTCTTGTACTTCTGCAGTGTGCTCCAGAACATTGCGAGGGTCCAGGGTAGGAGGCGTACCTGTTAGTTGGTCCGGAAGGCGGACCTCCCGTCCCATCACCAACATGTTGGGTGTTTCTCCTGTTGCTGAGTGGGGGGTGCTGCGACAGGCTCGCATGATTTGCGGCAGCAGACTGTCCCACTCATCCTGTCCTTTCGTTAGTATCAGGGTACGAAGCGCATCTCCCAGCGTCCGATTCTGGCGCTCCACCATCCCGTTCCCTTGCGGGTGGTAGGGGGTGGTCCTCGTCTTCTTGATGCCCCACAGGCTGCATAGCTCTTCGAGTAGCACTGACTCAAACTGTGCCCCTTGGTCGGAGTGTAGCTGTTCGGGTAGACCCCAGTAAGCGAACACTCTTTCGTCTAGTGCGACGGCGACCGTGGGTGCTGTGGCATCTGGCAGCGCTATGGCGTCCTGCCAACGAGTGAAGTGGTCGGTGAGGACCAGCGCCCAACGGTTCTTCCTCTTTGTCAATGGCAGGGGGCCGACTAGGTCGATCGCCAGCTTCTGAAAAGGTCGACCAGCATACATCCGCTGCCTGTGAGGGTTCTCTGCCTTCTTCCCGTTCTTAGCTACTTGGCATACCTCACAGTCTTTGATTAGTCTCCTGACCAAGGGGGAAATGCCCGGCCAGTACCAATCCATCAGGATGCGCTGTCTTGTTCGATGAATCCCTGCGTGGATCATCCTGTGTGTCTCCCAGACGACCTGTGTCCTCCTACTTGGTGGGCAGACTACACATTGCTTCGGCCTGGAAGGGTGGTGTAGCGTAATGATGAGCACCCCATCAGGGCGGATCTTCATCGCCTCCTTCCGCTCGTACAGTGTCTTTAACTCGACACTTCCTTCGGCCAACTCTCCTTCAGTGACGCTCCCCGGTCGTCTCAGCTCGGCATAAATCCGGCCTACCGCATCCTGCCCGTCCCTTTGCTCTTGAGCTAAGGTTTGGGCGGAGTGTACCGGGTTTGTCACAGTGAGGTTGACCCGCTCCTCTTTCTTTCCTCTCTCGGCAGACTCCCGCTCCAGCATGTCTCCCGGTCGTCTCAGCTCGGCATAAGTCCGGCCTACCGCATCCCGTCCCTTCGACTGCTTCTGAGCCGAGTTCTGGGGGGAATGTACCGGGTTCAATGCGTTGAGGTCGTCTCTCACCTCTCTCTGAGGTCTCTGTCCAGCCTCCTGCTGTAGCTCTTCATGGGAAGGTCCCCCATCTCTCTGCTCAATGGAGCCGCACTGCCTGCAGTCCGCACAGGGTCCTTGTCGGCTGAGTCCATCAGCATTGCCATGGTGAGTCCCGGCTCGGTGCTCGAGCTTATATCGGAACTCAGCCAAGATCTCTAGCCAGCGAGCTATCTGGTTCGACGGCTCCTTTCTTCTGCACAACCAGCGGAGGGAGGCGTGGTCCGTCCGGAGCTTGAATTCCCGCCCGTAGAGGTAGGGGCGGAAATGTTTCACTGCCTTGATGACAGCGACCAGCTCCTTCCGAGTGACGCAATAGTTCCTCTCGGCTGGTGCCAGCGTCTTGCTGAAGTATGCAATGACGCGTTCTTTTCCTTCCTGTACTTGAGAGAGTACGGCACCGACTCCTACCGCACTGGCGTCAGTGTCCAGGGTATACGGCAGGTTGGGGTCGGGGTACCCGAGTACTGGAGCCTGGGTGAGCCTGGCTTTGAGCTGGTCAAAGGCTGTCTGCTCTGCTTGTCCCCACTTCCATGGTGTCTCCTTGCCTGTCATCACTGTGAGAGGTTTAGCAATAGTGGCGTAGTCGGGGAGGTATTGACGATAATACCCGGCTGTTCCTAGGAATGCCTGCAGCCCCTTTACGTCCGTCGGTGCTTCCCATCTCCTGACGGCTTCCACCTTCCCTGGGTCGGTGGCCACCCCTTTTGCACTTACTACATGTCCGAGGTACTTGACCTCTTCTTGCAGCAGCTCGCATTTGGAGGGCTTCACCTTCAGGTTTGCCTGGTGGAGTCGTCCTAGCACTTCGCCTAGCCTCTGTAAGTGCGTCTGGAAGTCGGGCGCGATGATGATCACATCATCCAGGTACAGGAGCAGTGTTTTCCAGTGGAGACCTTTGAGGACCTTCTCCATGAGTCTCTGGAAGGTGGCGGGAGCTGACGTCAGCCCGAAGGGCAACACCTTCCATTTCCACAGGCCGCTTCTGGTGGTGAAGGCCGACTTATCGCTGGCGTCCTGGTCCAGGGGTACCTGCCAGTATCCACTAGTGAGGTCCAGCGTAGTGAAGTATTTACTACCGGCCAAGGCGTCCAATGACTCGTCGATTCTGGGGATGGGGTAGGCGTCCTGCTTAGTTATATCATTCAGCCTCCGGTAATCCACGCAGAACCTCCACGTGTCATCTTTCTTCCTCACCAGCACCACGGGGGAGCTCCATGCTCCATCGGCCGGTTCGATCAGGTCCTTCTCCAAGAGGTCCTTAATTTGGCGTTCTGCTTCCGCCTCTTTCTCTGGCCCCAGGCGGTGTGGTGGGCACCGGATGGGTCGAGCCCCCTCTACTGTGGGGATCGAGTGTTCTGCGAGGGTCGTCCTGCCCAAATCTCCACTGTGGCTACTAAATACTGTCTGGTATTTAATCAACAGCTCCTTCACTTGCTGCTCCTGCCATGGGTTCTGGCACCCTCTCTTAGCTTGCTGGAAGAGGTCGTGTAGATGGGGGGGTATCTCCCTTCCTCCCGTCTCGTTCCTCTGTGGCCCTTTCTCTTCGGTCAACTCCTGGACGCCACCCTCTTCCACTCCCGTAAAGGTGCCGATAACCTCTCCTGCGGGTAGTCTTAGGGTGTCCTGCGTCGGGTTGAGACATCTGACCAGCACGCGCCCTTGGGCGTCTGGTCGGTTGATACTGGTGGCGATAGGTATTCCACCCTGTATACTCTCGATTACTCCTTGGGGAAACGTATCCCTCGAACTCAAGTGGCACGGAATAGTTACTTCCGTCTGTGGGGGCAGCTGGGTGTCCTGTCGGACTTGCACCTTGGACACGAGATTTCTCCCGTGGCGGTCGGTACATGCCAGCTCCTTTCCTTGTATCACCAGCACTGGTCGGTCAAATCCCATCTGGCATCCTTGGCTTGTCAGGAAGGGCATCCCTAGGATAACGTCCTCGTTGACCTGGCTTACTACAAAGGTCTCCTCAAACTTTACATGACGTATCCTTCCCTTCAGTGCGAGCAAGCCGTAGAATGGGAGCCTAGTGCCGTCGGCCATGATCCCATGGGAATCATAGTGCTGCAGATTGCGTTGCACGTGGCTTGGTAACCGGTCAAAGACGCGCTTGGCCAACAGGTTAGTGTTACAGCCCGTGTCGATGAGGTGTGTTACCGCCTCTCCTTCTACCCTTCCAGGTAGGTAGTAGCTTGATCGATATGGTCGCTCGATCTGGTTGCTCTGGAGGGTCACAGGTTTCGGAATGAACTCTTCCTTCTCCAGTGGTGGCGTCTGGGTCTGCCTGTCCTTCCTTCTGGGCCTTGGTTCCTGCTGCTCAAGAGTCCCGTCGCCGTCCGTTTCTACTGCCACTGAGCTGTCGGGTACCGACAGGCTGGCAAAACGGTTGTGTAGGGCGATAGGGGGACTAGTCAGGAGGTCCAGAGGAGGAGTTGCTCGCCGCGTTGTCGCTGGTCCACTGGAGGGCGCCTGTGCCCTTTCCTTCTGGTGTGTCGTTGCCCGTGTGCAGCCAGTAGGTCTCCCTACTGCTGCGGGCGGTAGTCGTTTCCCTGGCGGCTAGGCCAAGGGACGGTTCTACACGCCTTCCGGGTATGACCTATTTGCTGGCATCCCCAACATCTCTTCGGTGGCTCAGTCTTCTTCTCCGCCTTTAGGCTGGCAATCTCCTTGCTCAGCCCCTCTACGGTTCGAAGTAGCTGTGCCAAGGGGTCCTGTACCTCTTGGTGTCGAGCCATCTCCTTCTGTTGGGTTATCTCTTCTTCCAGGGGGTCGGCCTCCACTGTCCTGATGTGGGGTCCGCCTAAGGGTTGGTGTGGTACTTGCAGGAACTCATTTCCTGCCAAAATCGCCTCTTCCAAGTTCTGTGGCCGTACTGCTAACAGGTGACGTTGCAAGTACGTATGCCCCAGTGTACTGTGAAAGGTCTGCAGTACCAGCTCCTCTCTATTCTGTCGTGGCAAGGTGCTGTGGGCGGCCTTGATGAGGTGTTCGACCGTGAGTGCGTGGTCTCTGAGACTGTCTCTGGGGTTTCGTCGGTAGCTTAGCAGTTTTGCTTGAGCTTCCGAACGAGTCATGCCAAAGGTCGCCTGCAGTGTCCGTGTCACTTCCTCAGTGGTCTCGCCTCGACCGTACCGTTCAGCTTTGCCTGTCAAGGCTTGGCGTAGGTGGATCACTGTGTCTTCCGCCTGCCAATGGTTAGCGTCGGCCACCTCCTGAAACCGTTGCAAGAAATAGTCCACATCTCCTGTACCATCATACTGTGGTACTCTAAACTTGTCTCGCGTTGTGGCTATTGTCATGCGGTCTAGGATGTTGGTGAGCGTCCCCATTATCTGCAGGCTGGAAGGATCCCTGTCGATACTCAGCGCTCTTCTTCTTTGTGCCATCCTCTGGGAGTCGTTCTTTGTGGGTGTCTGTCAATCCCACTGCTGCCACCAATGTGCAGGATTTCACTGTGGGGGTGTGAGTTGGTAGCTCGGCCTACCTGCACAACCTCCCGAACTGTGATGGCAACTGTGTCTAGTGCGCTAGCGATACAACCCTTCCACAGGTCGACTTAGTATACTGGAGAGTAGTGGTTGACCATCTCAGTAACTAGTGAGCTGCCGGTTGCGTTAGCTGTTGTTTGTGTATGCAATGTGTTCGAACTTTGAAGGGCGAACTAGTTGAACTAGGTTCGGCCAGCAGAGGTTCGGCTGTCCTATTGTAGTGCTGTGCAGAGGTCGAACATTGAAGGCGAAGTTAGACAAGCTAAGTTCGGCCAGCAGAGGTTCAGACTGATCTGCCTATGTATTACTACTCGAGTAATGGTGCGCAGTGAAGTTATTTGTATGTACAAAGAAACTTCTGAGAGTGTGCAAGCTGACTCTGACTTTATTAACCATGACATCAGTATTTATAAGAACAGTTATGTAATACAAAATTGACAGACAAAAGAAGCCACACCTAGCACAGCCAATTGGCTAGAGTGTGCCAATACAAATACAGTAGGTGTGACTAGAATAATTGCATGAGTGATTGGCTAGAATGGGCTAATAGCAAACAGTGGGTGTAGCTAGGATAAATGCATGAGTGATTAGCACATGGTAAACATATACGATTGAATGGTAAGGTAAGAATATATAAATGTACATAGAGTTATTGTCTTTAGAATGCAAACATAGAACTGTATAATGTAGTCGGCTTAGACTGTACGTAGAATTGTGTGTAGTGCAATGTAAGATGGCGCCGGTCCTTCACAATATTACATCATTGCAATATGCTATAATAATAGTAGGCCTAATAGCAATAACACTTTTACATAATATTAGCAATGTACAGGCCCTAGCACATACGTAACGTATATCAGTACACGTGCAGTTCGGTTAGAATGGTGATAGTATTCTATTATTATTGCTTGACACAAACACTTCCTGCACAATTACAATAGTCAGTCTTTTAGAGTCCTCTCTTATGCTACAAGTACATCTACCGATTACCTGCAAATCAGAAATGATGACAGGGTACTTCCTATGGTGGCTCACAACGGTAGATGGTTTCGTGTTCAAAACGTATGAATGGATTTGAAATAGTCCAGACGATTTCCAAAGCGTATTTTACGTAGAAAATAATTGGTTAATTGTAGTAAAATAGCCCAAGAAACTATGTTTAAAAACGGGCCTGTTGATAATAATATATAAGTTGTCGGCTTTCGCAGCTGCTGGATTCGTGCAATATAACTGTATTTCCTGCCTAACAATCGTAAATTTAGCAAAGCGTGTAGTTGTTTTGCAAATAATTCAGACGGTTTAGTAATGTTTCAGGTGATTTAAAAAATCACAAGCCGTATGAATGCTTTAAAAAGAGTATGAAATATTTACAAACCGTATGAACTATTTTTAAATAGTCTGAACTGTATTAAAATAATCTAAACTATTTTGAAATAGTTGCCATGCACATGAATTTCAAACCAAAGCGATCGCCATCATTTTCTTTATAGCCTCTATGCAACTTTACCAACACAGACGTAGATCAATCGAAATAAAGCAAATCAATTAACTGTATAGAACTGTTGTTGAATATAATCTCTAAAATTAGTTTTTTACAAACATAATTAGATTGTATATAAAATATATTTAAAATAATATAAAACAAATAATGTTTAATAAATAAAAACTGTTGTTTATGTATTCAAAGAAAATTCAGCTGTTCGTGTTTAGTAAAAACATTATCAATCGTAAATAGACTGGAGATCTATGATCAATAGAGCGAGCCAGCAAATCGGCTCGAAATTTTCAAAGTGTATGAATGATTTCACAAACCGTTCTGAAGATTTGGAAAACTTCAGACTATTTCAAAAGCATTCAAACGGTTTGGAAATCGTTCAGACGTTTTAAAACGCAAACACAAAACGTTCTGAGCCATCATAGTTTCTCCTATTTTCTTCTTTTCTTGCATTCTCAAGCAATTCCAGTAAAAATTGCTGTATGTGATGTCATTGTCAGCGATAAAATGTTTTATTACAACAAAGATTATAATTACTTGTGCTTGAGAAACAGTTTAATTGGAAACATTGAAACTGCTAGGGGTAGTATGATTGGTCAAATCACGAATTGCTTACCGTCTTTTTGATCACGATCAAAACCTACCGATAGCCTCTTATGAAGTGCTACCGATTGTTTTCGCTCATTCGTCGGAAAGGAAAATAGCAAAACCCTCAATCGGTATGCACAATATGTATGTAATCAGTAGATGTACACGAGTTGCCGCTATGCAATCAAGAGCTGACCCTGCAAACTTGAGGATACGCGACCTGATCAGATTCTTCAGATAACTATAATATAGTTTGTGGTTTTTTAATCCCCAAATGGAGATTAGAGTGAGAATGGACGAGGAAGAATGTCGACAGGATTGAGCGTAGACACCTCCTGGTATGAACGTCGACAGACCTGGAATGCATGTCAGACATGCTCTAGAGAAGAAAATTTCGATGTTCATTCCTGGAAGCGTTGACATGTTTTACTGGCATCATATCAAGTACCGTATCGGCCTTCATTCCAGGAGTTATCTACTTTGATAAAAACGTGGAACTTTTATATTTTTGAAATGAACGTCAAAACGGTAGTATTAATGTCATCCGGAATGACTGTCCACACTCCGGTAATGAGCATCAAAATTTTCTTTATCGCCTAGTCGATATTTGTTCCATGTCTTTCGACGTTCATTTCAAAATGTATCTATGTTCATTCCAATATTCCTCCAAGTACATGGCACCCAGTCTCCGCCAGGGTTGTAATTATTGTTTATATTTTTTCATTGTTTACCTGTGGTGGAATAACAACAGTTTTATATGTATGAGGCGATGAGCAGATAATGCAATAGCTGACCATCAACAAATCTTATTATCTCGCCATCAAATATTTGACCAGCAAATGCACTTCCACTGAAGACAATTACAATGAGAAACTATCATACCAAGTCTGATCAAACCTCCAAGCATTTTTTTTGTGCATTCTATTCATGTCCTCAACATCTACTTATTGTAATATATATACTTGAATTACTCCATGTAATCGTTGACCACCTCTTGAATGCTGTTATAGATGACAGTTCTATTACATTGACTCACAGCTCAGTTACATAATCCCTTATACCTGTACCTGCCACTCAAACCACCAACTCTCCTTACCTCCTAGGTTCAGCTGTTGTATTATATTTTAGCCCGCTATTATGTATTATTAATTGCCTTACGCTTTAAAACATTCAATGACTTTGCACAGTCAATATTCATTGTGTTGCTAGCTATACAATAAATTATCACAAGGTTAGTGACCGGAATGACTTTTGTATTAGTTTTACAAAGTTCAGTGATTAAATTTTGATGTTATATGTATGCTAGTGAGAATTTTATGTCTTATATAAGTATTCCAATTTGTCTTACTAGTAGATATTTCTATTTGATGCTAGATGGTTGATAAGGCATTATGTAGGCTCATAATGTAGACGCCTTTGTCTTTAAAAGTATATGAATGTCTTTGAAGTAGTCTAGAAGCTATGGTGGCTCAGAACGTTTTGTGTTTTGCGATTTAAAACCTCTGAACAATATCCAAACCGTTTGGATGCTTTTGAAATAGTCTGAGGTTTTGCAAATCTTCTGAACGCTTTGTGAAATCGTTCATACGCTATGAATTTCCGATTGTCGATTTGCTGGTTCGCTCTATTGATCATAGATCTACAGTCCATTTACGATTGATAATGTTTTACTAAACAACAAACAGTTGAATTTTCTTTAAATAAATAAAAAGTTGTTTTCATCTATCAAATATTATTTGTTTTATATTATTTTATGTTTGTGAAAAATTAATTTTAGAGATTATATTCAACAACAGTTTTTATACAATTAATTGATTTGCTCTATGTCTATTGATCTACGTCTATGTTGATTAAGTTGCATAAAGGCTAAAAATAAAATGATGGCAATCGCTTTTGGTTTGAAAGCCATGTGCTTTGCAAACTTTTGCAAATATTTCAAAATAGTTAAGATTATTTTAAAACAGTTCAGATTATTTCAAAATAGTTCATACGGTTTGTAAATATTTCATACTCTTTTTAAAGCGTTCATACGGTTTGTGATTTTCTAAATCATCTGAAACATTTCTAAGCCATCTGTATTATTTGCAAAACAACTATACGGTTTGCAAAATTTACGATTCTTAGACAGGAAATACAGTTTTATTGCACAAATCTTGCAACTGCTAAGGCTGACAATTTATTTATTATAGTCAACAAGCCCATTTTTAAACATGGTTTCTTACTACATTTACCCAATTATTTTTAAATCAAAATACACTTTGCAATCCATCTAGACTATTTCAAATCCGTTTATACGTTTTGAAAACGAAACCGTCAAATGTTACGAGCCACCATAAGAAGCTTTGCAAAATGTATTTTTTCATTGGAAATAATTTGGAAAATGTAGTATATGTCTAAAATTAACTAGCTAGAGTTTCTAATGAATAAAAGTCGGCCCTGGTAGTTTCAGAATTTTATGCAATAAAACTGTGTTTTCCATCCAACAACTTTGAAATATTTTGAATCGTGAAGTTATTTTGCGGATCATGCTAATTTTTTTCAAACAATTTTGACCGACTGAAAAAATACAAAATATATGAATGCTTTAGAAATGGTATGAACTATTTTTGTAACTAGTAGGTATAAGTACTAGATTATGTGTACAACTCACTTCTGATTATCTAGAGCCCTGGTCGCAGTGCCAGTAGCAAAGGCAAGAATACAGACAACCCTATAAGATTTCTGCCAGTGCTTCCAGACTCTCGATCTAAACCACAATGGCAAGAGAGCAAGCCAAACTTTCTCATCTCCAGCACTGGTGCGCCGTCAGCTGATGAGAAACACATCGACTTGATAACAGAGCTGACTGCTAGTACGTTTGTCTGTTTGTTTGCATTAGGAGAGCATGGGGTGGTGATAGTCTGAGGGTAGCATGGGATTGTGATAGCCTGAGGGTAGCATGGGGTGGTGATAGCCTGAGGGTAGCATGGGATTGTGATAGCCTGAGGGTAGCATGGGATTGTGATAGCCTGAGGGTAGCATGGGGTGGTGATAGCCTGAGGGTAGCATAGGATTGTGATAGCCTGAGGGTAGCATGGGGTTGTGATAGCCTGAGGGTAGCTTGGGGTTGTGATAGCCTGAGGGTAGCTTGGGATGGTGATAGCCTGAGGGTAGCTTGGGGTGGTGATAGCCTAAGGGTAGCATGGGGTTGTGATAGCCTGAGGGTAGCATGGGGTGGTGATAGCCTGAGGGTAGCATGGGATTGTGATAGCCTGAGGGTAGCATGGGATTGTGATAGCCTGAGGGTAGCATGGGGTAGTGATAGCCTGAGGGTAGCTTGGGGTTGTGATAGCCTGAGGGTAGCATGGGATTGTGATAGCCTGAGGGTAGCTTGGGGTTGTGATAGCCTGAGGGTAGCATGGGGTTGTGATAGCCTGAGGGTAGCATGGGGTGGTGATAGCCTGAGGGTATTGGCTTATTGCGGCTTAATAAGGTTTAGTTGAAATGATACTGTTATTGACGCTAATTTACAATAATTCTGGATGCATTTGGATCTTTATTAAAATTTGGTGGAAATGACCACTCTTGGACACGGTTGAACTCGAAAGCCCAAATGACGCGTGCTATTGTAATACAATGATCACTGGTGATCGTAGGAGACAAAAAAAGTAAACAAAAGGGACGACCCAAGACATATGAACAAAACAAACAACAACAGGAAGCACAGAATGCCCTCAGCGCTACTCAGGCGATGAAAAAAGACAGAGAGACGTTCAGGAAAGCTTTAGTAGACATTATCATGTAAGTGTATTGCTCCATTTTGTGAGTGTAATATATTTGGAGTGTTCTATGCAGTTTCATCTATCTATTTGATCGTCTGCTGTCTAGGCAAGAAGAACAGCCACCTGCGACTAGAACAGGATCAAAGCAGGAGTTGCCCCCCTTATCTCGTACTGGTTCCCCTTCCTCAGCGGAAAAAGACATATTGGTATGGAATGAATTGGTGCATATATTCTGATGCTGTTGATCATTTGTTTGTCCTTAAAAACCGTCATTATGTTATTGCCTGTAACAAACACATAATATCGCTTTCTATGTAATACCTATGTCTATGTGTTATAGCGATACTATTTCTACATACACAATGGCATTGACACTGAACATGTGGCTCCAATGGAAGATTCGTGGTTAGAGAATGTTCTTAGACTCATCTCTGCTGATCTCAAGGTACAGGAAGTTGCCTATTTGGGCGTATTCTGTTGTTTCTACCTTTTATATCATAGTTTGAAATCTTTTAGTATTTTTACCAAAACTGAGCTGGTTAGAGTTTCTTCGCCAGAAAAAGTTATTGTTTTCAGCTTGTTGTTTGCTTCAAATGTGTGTATTGCTCATTATTTCCTTCGCAATCTAGATCGGACATGGAGAGACGATAGAGAATCTATCAGACGAGATGAAGGAAGACTACCTGCTGTCTGTGAAGAAAGCCATCGTCGACTTTGTGCTCAAGGATCCTCGAGAGAAGGATGAAGAGAAAAAGGTGGAGATGCCGTCACACAGAGAAGAGCTTGCTGTGGTTCCTAAGCCATGGTACAGATCTTTCCTCTCCTCGTGGGCTGAGGCTAGAGAGAACCTGCATGTCACTAACCCATGCATGAATCAGATACTAGACTTGTGGCACAGCTCATTTGGGTTAGTTCCAATATATATTATTATTTGGTATCAAGGTTGTTGATACAGTGAAAGCATTTGGTTCTTTATCGCATATAGATTGATACTCAGCGATGGTGCAGTGAGAATTTATTTTTTTTTTCTTATTATTATATGTGCTCATATTCGTATGTTATTAGTATTTTAGAGATTTTGAAATGCTATTGCTTTGTCTACTTACATAATTATTTTCATTTTTCTTTATCTGGAGAGCTTACAAATTCAGAGCCTGCAAACAAAAAGTGACTCAATTTTGAATTATGGGCATATTGTGTGGAATTTGGTATATATAATAGGTCACCAACTAGAAGGCTGCAATTGGTAAAACAGAAATACCTTTTTCTATGAAACTATTGCCCATCAGGATAGAAGTCTATTCCGGTAACTTCTGGCGCTTGCCAACATTTAACTAACTAAACACTCCGCGGTTTGATATTGTTACTATGATATGTCTTTGCATCTTTTCTCAAAAATGATTCTTCCATTTGTGAAACTTGTATATTGGGATGAATCAATACTAATTATTTGATCAGAGTTCCATCAAATGGCGTATGTTGCCTTCAAATTTATGTTTGGGTACATAAAGCACAAAACTATTTCTTTGTCGTGTAAGATTTTCCGAAAGCAATTTTCTCCATTTGGCTGTGATGCTTGACCACAAAACCAGACTACCGTGTCTTGCTTGTGCTGCAGACAATGAACTCAACAGGTTTTTGTTACTGTAGGAGGTTGAGGATGATCGACATTGCTGAGTTCAAGAACCGTACAGATGCGATGGAGTTGCATCTCTTTCAGAATCTGTGCATGAGACACGTAGACGCTGCCAAAGAGAAACTGCTGAAAAAGTGAGCATCAGTGTTGTACCTTGTCCGTGTATCAAACTACTGGCCCATACATGCAACAGACGACTGGCCCATACATGCAACGGACTACTGGCCCACACATGCAACAGGCGACTGGCCCATACATGCAACAGACTACCGGCCCATACATGCAACAGACGACTGGCCCATACATGCAACGGACGACTGGCCCATACATGCAACGGACTACTGGCCCATACAAGCAACAGGCGACTGGCCCATACATGCAACAGACTACCGGCCCATACATGCCACGAACGACTGGTCCATACATGCAACAGATGACTGGCCCATACATGCAGCAGACGACTGGCCCATACATGCAACGGACAACTTGCCCATACATGCAACAGACGACTGGCCCATACATGCAACAGACGACTGGCCCATACATGCATTAGACGACTGGTCCATACATGCAACAGACGACTTGCCCATACATGCAACAGATGACTTGGCCATACATGCAACAGACGACTGGCCCATACATGCAACAGATGACTGGCCCATACGTGCAACAGATTACCGGCCCATACATGCAACAGACAACTGGCCCATACATGGAACAGACGACTGACCTATACATGCAATAGACTGGCCCATACATGCAACAGACGATCTGTCCGTACATGCAACAGACGACTTGCCCATACATGCAACAGACGACTGGCCAATACATGCAACAGATGACTGGGCCATACATGCAACAGATTACTGGCCCATACATGCAACAGACAACTGGCCCATACATGCAACAGACGACTGACCCATACATGCAATAGACGACTGGCCCATACATGCAACAGACGATCTGTCTGTACATGCAACAGACGACTGGCCCATACATGTAACAGACGACTGGCCCATACATCAACAGACGACTTGCCCATACATACAACAGACGACCTGTCCGTACTTGCAACAGATGACTGGCCCATACATGCAACAGATGACTGGCCCATACATGCAACAGACGACTGGCCCATACATGCAACAAATGACCTGTCCGTACGTGCAACAGACAACTTGTTAATAAGCATAGACAGCGCATGCAATTATTTGCTCCAGCTTTTGTGATTTGAGGATAACTAATAGTTTTTTCTTTGAAAGCTACGCTTTTAGCTGTTGGAGATTTTACCTTTTATTATATAAATTTTATATTATTTTCTCGTGTACTTTAATGGCAGCAACTTCTACTTTTCCACTTGATAACTTCATTGTAAGAGTTTTCCTTTACTATGTTGCTGATTTTTTTCAAGTTTCAAATCATCATTTGTTGTTTTTTATACCCATTGGCTATAACAAATTAACTCAAGTACAAATGCAGATATGATGCAGTGAGACTATCTATGATGTAGGTGGTTTCCAGAAGTACAAAACATATTTGTCTTAGCCAACAAGAGAAAACAAGTACCTAGCAACCACGATGCTGGCAAACTACAGTCTTTCTTCAACTGCGCTGCCACTCTGATGACCTCTCACCTGCAGAGTCTGGCCCTGAACTCCATGTCAGACTTCACAGATCTGCTCTGCAGGCCGCCGGTTAGTATTCGCTTGAGCTAACAGTCATGTCATTTGCTGTCTCTCTTTGCGTGCATGTGCTGCTATTGGGGCTAGTATTGGGGCTAGTATTGGGGCTAGTATTGGGGCTAGTATTGTATGTACTATTGCAGCAATCCGTGTTTCCATATGAACACTCCGGTTTTGTGCTGCGTATCATTCTTGACAACGACCACCTCAAGTTTGAACCTGACTTTGCTGGCTTTACCAAAGTGCTCACCAACGTCTATGATGTCATCATCAGGGCAAGCAGCATCGTACCGAGGATTGAGACAAAACTTTACTCTGAATGGGTGAGTGCATCACTCTCTCTTCTTTCTCTTCCCTTGGTTTTTTATTTCCCTCACTTGACTCTCCCTTCCACTGACCTGATCACCTAACCTTAGACTGATCACCTGACCTTAGACTGATCACCTAACCTTAGACTGATCACCTGACCTTAGACTGATCACCTGACCTTAGACTGATCACCTGACCTTAGACTGATCACCTGACCTTAGACTGATCACCTGACCTTAGACTGATCACCTGACCTTAGACTGATCACCTGACCTTAGACTGATCACCTGACCATAGACGGTATACTATCCTTGTCTCTACTCATAGAATGGTAGCAAACAAAAATCTTTTCTCACTCCAATGATTTTGGATGAGATTCTGACTGGCCACCAGGAGAGAATCCGACAGTTGATAGAGAAGGAGAGTGAGGGACCAAAGCAGCATGCCAAGGTGCGTCTATGTCTATGTATTATATAACATCTATTAGTCTATACCTTACATGTCTATGTGTTATATAACATCTATAAGTCTATACCTTACATGTCTATGTGTTATATAACATCTATAAGTCTGTACCTTACATGTCTATGTATTATATAACATGTATAAGTCTATACCTTACATGTCTATGTATTATATAACATCTATAAGTCTATACCTTACATTCCTATGTATTATATAATATGCAGGTCTATGACAAGTACAATTTCCTCATCACCAAACAAGCAGACATAGACATAGAAGACTTCCTCAATGGAGAGCACACATTCAAAGAGTATTGCCGTGAGGTGAAGAAGTACAAGAAACTCTTTGAAGAGATTACCTACAAGTCTCGTAAGGTATGTATTCTCTTGAAATAATTTAGCCTTTGCTCCAATGCTGCTGGACTTGGATTCGTTAATTGCAGTTTCAACACGCTAACATACTGTATGACTTCACTGCTCGTTCACCCGCAGGTCATCAGACTAGGCATGTTTGAAGTGCACTGCGATGAACTAATTAGGAAACTAGCTCAGCGAGCAGAAGAGATTTCTAGCAAACTTCTGCAGAGAATGACCGAGAACCATATAAAGGCTAACAAAGAGTAAGCTTTAAAGCTTTTCATCCAAAATGACTGTTGATTCACAGGCTAGAGATCATGTTATGTGTTGGAATAATCTGTTTTCAGGCTCTGCGCTGAGTACGAGAATATAGCTGAGAAAGCTCTCACCACTCCTGGAAATACAGAGCAGCTGATGGAGCTGAGACAGTTTGTGGCCACCACCGAGAAGGTAACGTTAAACTGATGTCTTCTGTTGCTTATAGTTAAACTGATCTCTTCTATTGCTTGTAAGCATTTGTTATTTATAGCTGCGCTCACTCACTCACTTTTATACCTTCAGGTTACCATGACTCAAATGGAAAAGAAGCTGGAATCTGCTAAAGATCGACTAGCCTTCCTGGTGGAGCAAACGCAGTTCTCACCAGCAGACATGTCTCTCAACACTCAGACGTTCACTTGGCACGGAAGAATGGATGACATCTTTGAGGAGCACAAGGTCATTGCCCAGGAGAAGAAGTCACAGTACGAGGAGGCTCTCAAGGTATGCATACAATCTAACTCAACTCGTCTTGTGGCGCCCTCTCGTGGTAGTGGTTTTGTCTCAATAAACAGTTGTGTCTTGTAGCTGCGACGAGAAAGATTTATCGAGGAGCTGGAAGGCTACAGCAAGCAGGTAGAAGAGTTCACCACCTACGGTGACATGTCTGAGATACAGAAGTGAGCCCACTAAACTTATTTATTTATTACCGTGTGTTAAGAGCTCTCTAAGAAGAGTCTTCTAAACTATATGATGGACAATATATGTAACATTCAGGTATCTCCGGAAAGCACAAAATCTGGACAGCAAGTTGCAGACGGCTTTTGAGAAGATTGAAGCATTTAATGTAGAAGAAGAGTCGTTTGGCTGGGACACGACGCAGTACCCACAACGACAGGCAATCCTAAACACTCTCAAACCCTATTACCAGCTGTATGAGATGACAGTTGAGTTCAACAACAAGTACAAGTGAGTGTGATAGAGGGTGTGCAACTTTCTAACGATGTACTCTAAAGTCAATGTCTGCATTCATTCCATGGTTTGTTCTATTGTTTAGTGATTGGATGGAGTCACCTATGATGGGTGGAGCCAATCCAGACGGAGTTGACAATGAGGTCGGGAATTACTGGCGAACTCTTTACAAGCTGGAGAAGAACTTTGACAGCATTCCGACAGCCAAGAGAATTGCTGGCAAGGTTTGAGCTTCAGCAAACATTATAACACTAGTCAGTGCTATTGTTACTAAACTGGATATAATTGGGGTGGTTAGACTGAAGGTGTTTTCAAATACATTAGCTAGGCGCCGGGAAGTCTTTGACAATCATTGATGTCTCATTGAGGAGTTTCATTCAACAGAAATTCTTTGTCCGCGTAAACCATAGGCATCACGGCTTTTTGGCAGCATCTGTGACAGCGCTATAGCTAAAACAAGCTTACCATTTCTTATGAAAAAAATAATTACTATGATATTGCTGTTCATTACATTAATTACAAACGACAAACAGTAATGTATGGCTGCGTGTTAAAACCGGAAGAGTGAAATACTAGCAATTGTGCTCATTGAAATAGCGTTAATTTGCTGATGGTTCACACACTGGGTCAAGGTCATTTCTGTTTCTCAAGGACCTTACCTACCTTATCTGTTGCTTTGTATCGTTGACCCCGAAATGCCCATCGCTGCCATGTTATTTCTACCCACATCGTGTGGTTTTTGAATGCGATCATTTTATCTGCCCAATAGTTTCTACTCTTGAGGTATCCGAAAGCACCTTCGTATATTTTCCCTGTTTTTATATGAAATATTTAGTCACATAACTACCTTGCTTGCCTCAAGGGAACTTATTTATAAGGTTGTCATTATTACTAGGCTGAAGCTGTGGTAATGTCAAAGGTAAGATCCCCAGATCTGTTGTACTATAGCTACTTATATATTCTGCCTCTGCAGTCCCTGTAGCCCCGCCCAGTCCGCATTGGCCCCTCCTACCATCCGCTTATGTTGCTACATATGTACGTGTTAGCCTGTGATACACAAATACACTTTGTTTATTGTGTAGGTGAAGTCCAAGGTAGAAGAGTTTAAGGAACACATGCCACTAATCCAGACCTTGTTCAACCCCGGCCTGAGAGAGAGACATTGGGATCAGATATCTGACATTGTCGGGTTTCCCATCAAGCAGGACGAAGAGACAAATCTCTCCAAGTTTGTTGATATGAACCTTGATCAGTACATACCCAAGTTTGAAGGTTGGTTTACTTAGATATTGCATCAGGTGCGTAGGAACACAGTCTAAGCTCAGTGCTATTTTTATTACTTTTTCGGCTTTATAGGTATCAGTGAAGCAGCTACAAAGGAATTCTCTCTAGAGAAGGCAATGGAGAAGATGAGAAATGAATGGGCCAACATCGAGTTTATAATTATCTCCTACCGTGAAACTGGCACGAGCATTCTCTCCTCAGTCGATGATGTGCAGCTCCTATTGGACGACCATATTGTCAAAACTCAGACTATGAGAGGCTCTCCTTTCATCAAACCATTTGAGGCAGAGATCAAGTGAGTAATAAATGAATAAATGAATGAAATGGGTTCTCTAGTCGATTATGTTGGGTGCAGTGAGAGAGTTTAACACTCGATGTTGTACAGAGACTGGGAGGCAAAGCTGGTGCTCATACAAGATATATTAGACGAATGGCTGAAGGTGCAGGCCACCTGGCTCTATCTCGAGCCCATATTCAGCTCTCCGGATATCATGGCTCAGATGCCTGAGGAAGGGCGTAGATTCACCACTGTAGACAAGGTAACCCCTGACTACTGCTTCTGTAGAACACAATGTTATATGTAAGGTACAAAGGCTAGTATACAGACGTTATATGTAAGGTACACAGGCTAGTATACAGACGTTATATGTAAGGTACACAGGCTAGTATACAGACGTTATATGTAAGGTACACAGGCTAGTATACAGATGTTAGATGTAAGGTACACAGGCTAGTATACAGATGTTAGATGTAAGGTACACAGGCTAGTATTCTGTTGCTGTCTGCTACAGAACTGGAGAGACATAATGAAAAGTGCCACACATGACAAACATGTACTCGCCATCACACAAATTGACAAAATGTTAGAGCGTCTGCGCAAGAGCAACGAACTTTTGGAACTCATCCAAAAGGGTCTCAATGACTACCTGGAGAAAAAACGTCTCTACTTTCCGAGATTCTTTTTCCTGTCTAACGACGAGTTACTGGAGATATTGTCAGAGACAAAGGACCCGACGAGAGTTCAACCTCATCTCAAAAAGTGAGTCGTCTCTGCTGTAGGTATTGTGTGAGTGAGTGCAGTCTCTGCTGTAGGTATTGTGTAAGTGAGTACAGTCTCTGCTGTAGGTATTGTGTAGGTGAGTGCAGTCTCTCCTGTAGGTATTGTGTAAGTGAGTGCAGTCTCTGCTGTAGGTATTGTGTGAGTGAGTACAGTCTCTGCTGTAGGTATTGTGTGAGTGAGTACAGTCTCTGCTGTAGGTATTGTGTAACTGAGTACAGTCTCTGCTGTAGGTATTGTGTGAGTGAGTGCAGTCTCTGCTGTAGGTATTGTGTAAGTGAGTACAGTCTCTGCTGTAGGTATTGTGTAAGTGAGTGCAGTCTCTCCTGTAGGTATTGTGTAAGTGAGTGCAGTCTCTCCTGTAGGTATTGTGTAGGTGAGTGCAGTCTCTGCTGTAGGTATTGTGTGAGTGAGTACAGTCTCTCCTGTAGGTATTGTGTAAGTGAGTGCAGTCTCTCCTGTAGGTATTGTGTAAGTGAGTACAGTCTCTGCTGTAGGTATTGTGTGAGTGAGTACAGTCTCTGCTGTAGGTATTGTGTGAGTGAGTGCAGTCTCTCCTGTAGGTATTGTGTGAGTGAGTACAGTCTCTGCTGTAGGTATTGTGTGAGTGAGTACAGTCTCTGCTGTAGGTATTGTGTAAGTGAGTACAGTCTCTCCTGTAGGTATTGTGTAAGTGAGTGCAGTCTCTGCTGTAGGTATTGTGTAAGTGAGTACAGTCTCTCCTGTAGGTATTGTGTAAGTGAGTGCAGTCTCTGCTGTAGGTATTGTGTAAGTGAGTACAGTCTCTCCTGTAGGTATTGTGTGAGTGAGTACAGTCTCTGCTGTAGGTATTGTGTAGGTGAGTACAGTCTCTCCTGTAGGTATTGTGTAAGTGAGTACAGTCTCTGCTGTAGGTATTGTGTAAGTGAGTACAGTCTCTGCTGTAGGTATTGTGTGAGTGAGTGCAGTCTCTGCTGTAGGTATTGTGTAAGTGAGTACAGTCTCTGCTGTAGGTATTGTGTAAGTGAGTGCAGTCTCTGCTGTAGGTATTGTGTAAGTGAGTGCAGTCTCTCCTGTAGGTATTGTGTAAGTGAGTGCAGTCTCTCCTGTGATTTAATTATGGTTTCCATTGTTTAATCTGTATCTTGTGCAAACATGACTTGCACTTAAAGGGCTTGGGACACATAGTTTTGTGTGGTTTTGGCTTATTTTAAACGTTTTCAGTTTGAATTTCATTTGGAAAACTTATATGGAGTTGCCCTCTCCTCAGTAAGATCATTTTGAATTCATCAGAATTTTTGCTTTATCGCATAGAAGTAGTGCCTCCCAAATATTGGCATTGTGCACAGAGTTTTTTGATTCAAAAAGAGGTTACAAAAAGATTAAAGTTTTTTAAAGTTTATTTTGAGTCAGAATTTTTTTTTATTTTGGTGAAACTGCTGTGACAGACACAATGACCTTCACCTGGCAATATTTGGGGGCCAAATCTAAAAAAATAATGCATGTAATTTAAAAAATGGTTGTTTCACAGATTTAGATTTGCAAAACAATAAGATTAGGTACTTGTATAGTAATTTAAAATAAAAGAGTTGTCAACATTTGGTTTTTGGCGTTTTTAATGGGATGAAGGAGATGCCACTTGCAGATAGTGCCTTCCATTGATCTTTGTGCCATAGACATCAACAGCCCTCCATAGACATATCGCAATCGGGTTGCTTCAAGTTAGTTTTGCATTGGCCAATGAGAGAATGACTCTACACCAGAAGTGCGTCTCACCACCACCGTTTTTGTACTTGAAGCATTTCTTTGAGACAGATTATTTTCAGCAGACGCGAAGCAAACAAGTTATGCCATTTTATTAGTTTAGTTTGTTGCAATGACATCTACGTGTGCTTGTAGATGCTTTGAGGGTATAGCCAACCTAGAGTTCACTGATGTCTTAGATATCACTCACATGAAGAGCAGCGAAGGTGAGATTGTAGAGCTCATGGATGTCATATCCACTGCCAAGGCAAGAGGTCAAGTGGAGAAATGGCTGCTCGAACTGGAGAAGGACATGATCAACTCCATTAGAAAGGTTAGTGTGTACAGTTATATATAGTGTGTACAGTTATATATAGTGTGTACAGTTATATATAGTGTGTACAGTTATATATGTGTACAGTTATGTATAGTGTGTACAGTTATATATAGTGTGTACAGTTATATATAGTGTGTACAGTTATGTATAGTGTGTACAGTTATGTATAGTGTGTACAGTTATATATAGTGTGTACAGTGATATATAGTGTGTACAGTTATATATAGTGTGTACAGTTATATATAGTGTGTACAGTTATATATAATGTGTACAGTTATATATAATGTGTACAGTTATATATAATGTGTACAGTTATATATAGTGTGTACAGTTATATATAGTGTGTACAGTTATATATAGTGTGTACAGTTATATATGTGTACAGTTATATATAGTGTGTACAGTTATATATAGTGTGTACAGTTATATATAATGTGTACAGTTATATATAGTGTGTACAGTGATATATAGTGTGTACAGTTATATATAATGTGTACAGTTATATATAGTGTGTACAGTGATATATAGTGTGTACAGTTATATATAATGTGTACAGTTATATATAGTGTGTACAGTTATATATAATGTGTACAGTTATATATAGTGTGTACAGTTATATATAATGTGTACAGTTATACAACTATACATATAATGTACACAGTTATACAACTATACATATAATGTACACAGTTATACAACTATACATATAATGTACACAGTTATACAACTATACATATAATGTACACAGTTATACAACTATACATATAATGTACACAGTTATACAACTATACATATAATGTACACAGTTATACAACTATACATATAATGTACACAGTTATACAACTATACATATAATGTACACAGTTATACAACTATACATATAATATACACAGTTATACAACTATACATATAATATACACAGCTATACAACTATACATATAATGTACACAGTTATACAACTATACATATAATGTACACAGCTATACAACTATACATATAATGTACACAGTTATACAACTATACATATAATGTACACAGTTATACAACTATACATATAATGTACACAGTTATACAACTATACATATAATGTACACAGCTATACAACTATACATATAATATACACAGCTATACAACTATACATATAATATACACAGCTATACAACTATACATATAATATACACAGCTATACAACTATACATATAATATACACAGCTATACAACTATACATATAATATACACAGCTATACAACTATACATATAATGTACACAGTTATACAACTATACATATCAATGGCAGGTTATTGGTGAGGCGCTGGAGGCGTACACAAAGAGAGAGCGAATTGAATGGGTGAGAGAGTGGCCAGGGCAGTCTGTCCTCGCTGTCACTCAAAAGTTCTGGACGTCGTTCATCCATGAAGCAATCAACAAGGGAGGTAACGCTCTGAGAGAATACCTGGAGGTCAACAACACACAGATTAATGAGATTGTCCGACTGGTTAGAGGAAAACTGTCCAAACAGAACAGAACAACCTTGCAGGTTAGTGTGTGTCGTGTGTTGTATGATACAAGGTAGTGTTATATTATATGTTATATGATACAAGCTAGTGTTATATTATATGTTATATGATACATGGTAGTGTTATATGATACATGGTAGTGTTATATTATATGTTATATGATACATGGTAGTATTATATTATATGTTATATGATACAAGCTAGTGTTATATTATATGTTATATGATACAACGTAGTGTAATATTATATGTTATATGATACAACGTAGTGTTATATTATATGTTATATGATACAAGGTAGTGTTATATTATATGTTATATGATACAAGGTAGTGTTATATTATATGTTATATGATACAAGGTAGTGTTATATTATATGTTATATGATACAAGGTAGTGTTATATTATATGTTATATGATACAAGGTAGTGTTATATTATATGTTATATGATACAAGGTAGTGTAATATTATATGTTATATGATACAACGTAGTGTTATATTATATGTTATATGATACAAGGTAGTGTTATATTATATGTTATATGATACAAGGTAGTGTTATATTATATAATATGATACAAGGTAGTGTAATATTATATGTTATATGATACAAGGTAGTGCTATATTATATGTTATATGATACAAGGTAGTGTTATATTATATGATACAAGGTAGTGTAATATTATATGTTATATGATACAACGTAGTGTTATATTATATGTTATATGATACAACGTAGTGTTATATTATATGTTATATGATACAAGCTAGTGTAATATTATATGTTATATGATACAAGGTAGTGTAATATTATATGTTATATGATACAACGTAGTGTTATATTATATGTTATATGATACAACGTAGTGCTATATTATATGTTATATCATACAAGCTAGTGTAATATTATATGTTATATGATACAAGGTAGTGTTATATTATATGTTATATGATACAAGGTAGTGTTATATTATATAATATGATACAAGGTAGTGTAATATTATATGTTATATGATACAAGGTAGTGTTATATTATATGTTATATGATACAACGTAGTGTAATATTATATGTTATATGATACAAGGTAGTGTTATATTATATGTTATATGATACAACGTAGTGTAATATTATATGTTATATGATACAAGGTAGTGCTATATTATATGTTATATGATACAAGGTAGTGTTATATTATATGTTATATGATACAAGGTAGTGTTATATTATATGTTATATGATACAACGTAGTGTTATATTATATGTTATATGATACAAGCTAGTGTTATATTATATGTTATATGATACAAGGTAGTGTTATATTATATAATATGATACAAGGTAGTGTTATATTATATGTTATATGATACAACGTAGTGTAATATTATATGTTATATGATACAACGTAGTGTTATATTATATGTTATATGATACAACGTAGTGTTATATTATATGTTATATGATACAAGGTAGTGTTATATTATATGTTATATGATACAAGGTAGTGTTATATTATATGTTATATGATACAAGGTAGTGTTATATTATATGTTATATGATACAAGGTAGTGTTATATTATATGTTATATGATACAAGGTAGTGTTATATTATATGTTATATGATACAAGGTAGTGTTATATTATATGTTATATGATACAAGGTAGTGTTATATTATATGTTATATGATACAAGGTAGTGTTATATTATATGTTATATGATACAAGCTAGTGTTATATTACATGTTATATGATACATGCAGGCCCTCATTGTACTCGATGTGCATGGAAGAGATGTGTTGGCACAGCTGTGTGACCTCAATGTCTCCACTGATGATGACTTTGAGTGGCTAAGTCAGCTACGCTACTACTGGGAGGAAGAGAACATGGTCACTAGAATGATCAACTCAATGCTCAAATATGGCTATGAATATTTGGGTGAGTTTTGACTAGATCGTATGTATGGTTACTAGTCTCATCCGAACTGAACCATCATCTCTTCCTATACGCTGTTCTCGTATACAATACACAATGCGTAGGAATAAACTAGCTGAAACCACAACCATTATGTTCCCATTGGTCGACCTATTCAGTAGCTTAAACCAAGCCGGCTTTACAAATAGAAAGAAACACTGTTATTATGTATACATTTATTTGGCATCGAAAATTGAATAGTAGAAATGCAAGAAGAATGTTCAATTGCCAAAGTGAGTCTAATTTGTACCAATTGGCTGATTTTGTTATCGAAGTATGTGGACTGTTTCTTGGCAAAAAACAGTGGCTTTCTTAGGTAAAGGATATGAACCCACCAGCACAGTAGGTAGAGTTGTTGAGATATCGCAGTGTCCTTGGCTCGGCAAGTGAATTCACTTGAAATAAAGTTTATTTGAATGTACTAATTTTTTGGAAATCACTCTGCCGGTTTCAAACCGCGACAATATGTAGTATAATCTATGATTTATAAAACAGACCGCAGTATTATCGTAGATAATTTTCTTTTAAGATTGGTAAACTGGGCTCGCTTTACCTGTCGCATTGGTTGGATTTGATCGTTTAAATGAGCCACAAACTTCTGTTAAACAGCATTGGTTGATGAGTCCTCAGCGACCTCAGCAATTACCCTATGCATGACATATCCAGAAGCACCCATAGTCTCACAGCTACAGTTATTGCAATGGCTAATGCGTGTTACTGTTGTATAATAGGTAACAGCGGGCGTCTAGTTATCACCCCTCTCACTGACAGATGCTACAGAACTTTATTTGGAGCTCTTCACCTCCATCTTGGTGGTGCCCCGGAAGGTCCTGCTGGTACTGGAAAGACGGAGACAACCAAGGATTTGGCCAAAGCTGTTGCTAAACAGGTGTGTACTGAAAGTAGACGTACTAGCACTAGCACAGCGCGGTACTAGTTAAAGCCTGCAAAAATCAAATTAGGCTTCTATCTTCAGCAACTGTGCAGTCTCAAGCCCTGCTATCATTTGCTCATTTCCTCTGTTTCAGTGTGTTGTGTTCAACTGCTCTGATGGTTTGGACTACTTGGCTCTAGGAAAGTTTTTTAAAGGCTTGGCTTCCTGCGGAGCCTGGTCTTGCTTTGATGAGTTCAACAGAATCGACCTTGAGGTCTTGTCGGTGGTCGCCCAACAGATTCTTACTATCCAGCGAGCCATCAACTCTGGTGCCGAGATGATGTTGTTTGAAGGATCTGAAATTTCTCTTGACCCAACCTGTTCTGTGTTTATCACTATGAACCCTGGCTATGCCGGCAGATCAGAGCTTCCAGACAATCTAAAGGTACAGTTTTGTACTCTGGTGGTTACTCGGGTAGAAACGAGAGAATTTCAAGTCTTCAGAACTCATGAAAGGTTTACCGTATCTTGCAGGCGCTGTTTAGAACTGTGGCTATGATGGTGCCGGATTATGCCATGATATCTGAGATTGTGCTCTACTCATGTGGCTTTGTCAAAGCCCGTCCTCTGTCAGTCAAGATTGTTGCTACTTATGGTCTCTGCTCTGAGCAGCTTTCTAGTCAGAGTCACTACGACTACGGCATGAGAGCCGTCAAGTCTGTGCTTACCGCTGCTGGAAATCTCAAAGTCAGTAATAACTGTAATGTGCACCATCTTATGTAACTATATCTCAGCTGGAAATGTTGTGGATGTCTATGTGTAATGTCCATATTTTGTAGTTGAAATACCCGGATGAGGAAGAAGATATTCTGATGTTAAGGTCAATCATCGATGTTAATCTTCCCAAATTTCTCAACCATGATCTGCCACTGTTCCACGGCATCACATCCGATCTCTTCCCGGGAGTAAAATTACCTGAGCCTGACTATGTAATACTTGACGCTGCTGTCAAGGAAAACTGTGAGAAGATGAACCTTCAATGTGTGCCCTTCTTCCTCGAGAAGATTCAACAGGTATTGCAAATGCTATGGTAGCATGTCTACGAGGTCCATCCATACATCTATTGCTGGTTCATACATCTATGGGTGGTCTATCTATCTCTGTGTGGTCCATACATCTATGGCTGGTTTATACATCTGTGGGTGGTCCATACATGTAAGGGTGGTCTATACATCTGTGGGTGGTATATCTATCTCTGTGTGGTATAACTATCTCTGTGTGGTATATCTATCTCTGTGTGGTATATCTATCTCTGTGTGGTCTATACATCTCTGTGTGGTCTATACATCTATGGGTAGTCTGTACATCTATGGGTAGCCTATACATCTATGGGTAGTCTATACATCTATGGGTAGTCTATACATCTATGGGTAGTCTGTACATCTATGGGTAGCCTATACATCTATGGGTAGCCTATACATCTATGGGTAGTCTATACATCTATGGGTGGTCTATACATTTATGGGTAGTCTATGCATCTATGGGTAGTCTATACATCTATGGGTAGTCTATACATCTATGAGTAGTATATCTATGGATGGCCTTTTTATCGGTGACAAACTTATATTTTAAAACATTCTCAAATTCTAAAATTGTGAAATTTTACCAAACAAATCAGCTCGTTGATGCTGTTACAGACATGGAGAGATTCAGTTTTACTGTTGTTTAGATATACGAGATGTTGATTGTGCGGCACGGCTTCATGATAGTGGGTGAGCCGTTCGGAGGCAAGACAAGCGCGTACCGAGTGCTTGCGGCAGCTCTTGGAGATATCCACGAGAAAGGCCTGATGGAGGAGAACAAAGTACAGATTACTGTCATCAACCCAAAATCTATCACCATGGGCCAACTCTACGGACAGTTTGACCCCGTCTCTCACGAGTGGTCTGATGGAATTCTGGCTGTCTCCTACAGAGCCTTTGCCAGCTCTACGGTAAGTGTGTGACTTTGGTATAGTCTTTGGTACAGTCGTTGGTATAGTCGTTGGTATAGTCTTTGGTATAGTCTTTGGTATAGTCGTTGGGATAGTCTTTGGTATAGTCTTTGGTATAGTCGTTGGTATAGTCTTTGGTATAGTCTTTGGTATAGTCGTTGGTATAGTCTTTGGTACAGTCGTTGGTATAGTCGTTGGTATAGTCTTTGGTATAGTCGTTGGTATAGTCGTTGGTATAGTCTTTGGTATGGTCTTTGGTATGGTCTTTGGTATGGTCTTTGGTATAGTCGTTGGTATAGTCTTCGGTATAGTCTTTGGTATAGTCTTTGGTATAGTCGTTGGTATAGTCGTTGGTATAGCCTTTGGTATAGTCGTTGGTATGGTCTTTGGTATAGTCGTTGGTATAGTCTTTGGTATAGTCGTTGGTATAGCCTTTGGTATAGTCGTTGGTATAGTCTTTGGTATAGTCTTTGGTATAGTCGTTGGTATAGTCTTTGGTATAGTCTTTGGTATAGTCGTTGGTATAGTCTTTGGTATGGTCTTTGGTATGGTCTTTGGTATGGTCTTTGGTATAGTCGTTGGTATAGTCTTCGGTATAGTCTTTGGTATAGTCGTTGGTATAGTCTTTGGTATAGTCTTTGGTATAGTCGTTGGTATAGTCTTTGGTATGGTCTTTGGTATGGTCTTTGGTATGGTCTTTGGTATAGTCGTTGGTATAGTCTTCGGTATAGTCTTTGGTACAGTCGTTGGTATAGTCGTTGGTATAGTCTTTGGTATAGTCGTTGGTATAGTCGTTGGTATAGTCTTTGGTATGGTCTTTGGTATGGTCTTTGGTATGGTCTTTGGTATAGTCGTTGGTATAGTCTTCGGTATAGTCTTTGGTATAGTCTTTGGTATAGTCGTTGGTATGGTCTTTGGTATAGTCGTTGGTATAGTCGTTGGTATAGCCTTTGGTATAGTCGTTGGTATAGTCGTTGGTATAGTCTTTGGTATAGTCTTTGGTATAGTCGTTGGTATGGTCTTTGGTATAGCCTTTGGTATAGTCGTTGGTATGGTCTTTGGTATAGTCGTTGGTATAGTCTTTGGTATAGTCGTTGGTATAGTCGTTGGTATGGTCTTTGGTATAGTCGTTGGTATAGTCTTTGGTATAGTCGTTGGTATAGTCGTTGGTATAGTCGTTGGTATAGTCTTTGGTATAGTCTTTGGTACAGTCGTTGGTATAGTCTTTGGTACAGTCGTTGGTATAGTCGTTGGTATAGTCGTTGGTATAGCCTTTGGTATAGTCTTTGGTACAGTCGTTGGTATAGACTTTGGTATAGTCGTTGGTACAGTCGTTGGTATAGTCGTTGGTATAGTCTTTGGTATAGTCTTTGGTATAATAGTTATGTCTTCTCTGGGTATAATGTGCTATCCGTACGGTGTGGTATATATCATCTACTATACAGTACATATCATACAGTATGTATTTTATATATACGATGTAGGATTTCTAGGATATATAACGTATACTATATGGTATGTATATTGTATACTATATGGTATGTATATTGTATACTATATGGTATGTATATTGTATACTATATGGTATGTATATTGTATACTATATGGTATGTATATTGTATACTATATGGTATGTATATTGTATACTATATGGTATGTATATTGTATACTATATGGTATGTATATTGTATACTATATGGTATGTATATTGTATACTATATGGTATGTATAGTGTATACTATATGGTATGTATATTGTATACTATATGGTATGTATATTGTATACTATATGGTATGTATATTGTATACTATATGGTATGTATAGTGTATACTATATGGTATGTATATTGTATACTATATGGTATGTATATTGTATACTATATGGTATGTATATTGTATACTATATGGTATGTATATTGTATACTATATGGTATGTATATTGTATACTATATGGTATGTATATTGTATACTATATGGTATGTATATTGTATACTATATGGTATGTATATTGTATACTATATGGTATGTATATTGTATACTATATGGTATGTATATTGTATACTATATGGTATGTATATTGTATACTATATGGTATGTATATTGTATACTATATGGTATGTATAGTGTATACTATATGGTATGTATATTGTATACTATATGGTATGTATATTGTATACTATATGGTATGTATATTGTATACTATATGGTATGTATATTGTATACTATATGGTATGTATATTGTATACTATATGGTATGTATATTGTATACTATATGGTATGTATATTGTATACTATATGGTATGTATATTGTATAGTGTATTTGGCAATTTCTTTATTACAAGATAGTTCCATGTGCAGCTCTGAATCAATTTCTAAAAATCTAGATTAATGCTATTTAAGTGATTTATTCTCTCTCTTGTAATACCGTATATAGTCCAGATGAAAGTGTTCGGTTTTTGTTGCTGACCAATACCTAAACGCAATTTTAGTTATTCAGTTTTACAAGTTTTCGGTATGAAGCAATAATCATCTTTCTGTTTTTACATAATACAATGATCGGTTTTGGTCGGTGAAATGCTGATTCATATAAAACTGTTTCAGAAAGTTTAAAAGTCATTGCGATATTTGAGTAGAAAGCGCCTACCTTTGTCTAGAAGTGCAGCTACCAAGTTTTGGTTTACCCACAAATTGTGGACAGCTTTCTTAATTATTTTTGCTCTGTTAATAGCTTGTGTTGAGTTTTACATCAAATCAGAATTTTTCTGTCAGTTTTGTATACTTCAAATGGGTGCACCATTATTCTATGAGCAAGTGTTTAGTAGAGGTTTCATACTGTTCTATGTATGATAGGTGACATGCGTTGGCACAGTTGACATTGTGACATAGGGACGTTGATGATGCGGCATTAAGATGAAGTCTTTGGGCTATTTGCCCCAAGATTACTTTAATTGATTTTATGGTACCATCACAAGGAGGGGCAACTCCAGTTATAGCCTGTCTTTCTCCTCTTTTATGATTCAACGACCAGTTTTAATTTGGAAATGATCAAAAACGAGAAACTTCATTAACAGGAAGCTCTTCAAGCCGAAATTTTAGTGGTATTTTGTTACTTTGTTTCTTAGACTCCGGACAGGAAGTGGCTGATATTTGACGGTCCAGTTGACGCTATATGGATCGAGAACATGAACACAGTGTTGGATGACAACAAGAAACTCTGTCTGATGAGCGGCGAGATCATACAGCTGGCTAACACCACCAACCTTATCTTTGAGCCAATGGACTTGGAAGTTGCCAGCCCTGCCACAGTCAGTACCCTTTTAGATGTCTATGGGTCGACTGTACAACTCTATTGTGTAAGCTTATAGCATGAATTAACTTACCTTGTCCCTCGCTCAGGTATCCAGGTGTGGAATGATCTACATGGAGCCATCCTCCATGGGGTGGCGGCCCGTGTTCACTTCCTGGCTCCACCTACTTCCACAAACACTCACTGACTTCCACAGAGATCTCATCAAGGATCTCTTTGATAGATTTGTGGATTCCTCTATCAGAACTGTTAGAAAAGCTATAGAGGTTAGTAAAACATGCTTTACATCTACAGTGTTAGGTATTGTTCTCTTTGATAAACTTTTGAATGTGTTATTCCAAAAACTGGCATCAAACGAAAAAATTTTAAAGCCAAAAAGAATGTAAAAAAATAAATACGGATTAAAGTGGGATGATAGAATTAATTTTTGGAGAAATCCACTTAAAGCAGTGCGCTAATGCAGACCTGTAAGTTACTGATACTGTTTATTACTTGCTACTTTCACAGGCGTCAACGAAGGTAACTCCATCTATAAGCTAATTGTTGTATATTAATTTTGTTTTCATGGCTAGAAGCTCAACGATAGTCTCTGCCAGTTGTGGCACATGATCTGGGTTGAATGGAAGTGTTTCATCTCTTCTATGTGCCATGCCTTGATTTTGGCTTCTTTCTATTTTAGGCAGACTGTTATTGTAAAGCAAAATTATTATTTCTAAAACATTTCCGCAACAAATCAGACATTACATATATATTTAGTAGAAATTGAGACTGTCTTCTCAGTTTGGTTATATCTTATATTCTGTGTCGGCCACACAGCTAGTATCGGCCCCACAGCTAGTGTCCGCCACACAGCTAGTATCGGCCCCACAGCTAGTGTCCGCCACATAGCTATAATCGGCCACACAGCTAGTATCTGTCCCTGGGTGGTCTATATTGCAGTCATTTTTTGACATTTCCACATTGCTGGCTAGTAGTTTGCCTTGGGATGCTTCCCATCTTTACATTTCCATTTACTTGGCCAGAAATCTTCTTTTATAGCTTATGGTTGCTGGCGATTAATCACTTTCAAGTTCTTCCAACGTTTCTGACTACTTCCTGTCAGTCGACTAGTAATAGTTCAGCTGCTGCTACTTCAGGCTGCTAGCTTACCAGCTATAAAATCATTTCTTTAGCTACCATCTCTCTCTTCTAATGCATCAGTCACAATCACACATTTCTATAACAATGCTGTAGCTATGCATTGGTTGTTTAACAGGAGTTGTGCCCCACGTCGGACACTAACCTTGTCAAGTCTCTGATGAACCTGATGGATTGTCAGATGGCAGTGTTCCAAGACGAAGGAAAGTTTGCTCAGTTGGATGAGCGCCAAGTGATTTGCTTCCTGGAAGGAATATTCTTTTTCGCGCTGACCTGGTCCATCGGCGCCAGTGGAACGGAGGCTGGTCGGGTAAAGTTTGACATGCTGGTGAAGGAGCTTCAAGAGGTATGTCTTCGTCTCACGCTATATCCACTGTCGTTTCCTTGCAATATTATTTTTAATTCAATTGATGTAGTTTTGTAGCTGTAGTTAGTTTCCTTCTGGTAAAGGAGATTCTTGCTAGTTTATGATGGTCATTGTACTAAAGGATTTTGTTTCATTACTCATAATACGGATAATACTAATAGTTCTCTTGGCTTGGCTAAAACTGTGACTTTTTAAAAGTGCCAGTGCGAATAGGAATTTTTCAATCCAAAAATTGTGTAAAAATGACGATAAGTGTGATTGGTCATTTTTCATTTTGGCCCAAGGACAAGAAGATAGCCGTACGAACACTTGACTGTAACCTGAAATAATCATTTGCATTTCCAATTACAAATAAATGATATTTGTGATGCCCTTTTAAAAAAAATAGTTTGTTGTATTATTACAATTTCAATAATTACAAATTAATTTGACTATTTTAATATACAATATTTTAAACAACTGACTTCAACAGTGTTATTATTTTTTCAAACATTATAATTTTTCATATATCATTTACAAAAGTTTCATATTCTATTATATTTGCTTGTAATTATCATCAGTTATATCTTATCAACTATTAAATTAGTTTTTTACCAAAAGTTTTGTTTTATTGAGATTAAAATTTGTAGAGAACATTTTGAAAAAGTAACAGTAGTATTTAAACTATTGATTTTTTAAACATTATTTTTCAAAACATACATATCCTCTTGTGTTGAGATGGCATTTAATGTAAATGGTGCATTCTGTCTGCGTGGAGTATCTCCATCACTCGGAATATTAACCTGCAGGGAGCACTCACCGATGCTACCAAGGCCAAGTTTGCTATCGTTGATGCTGTCGAGGCCCCATCAAAACCCTACCTATCCGTCTTCCCCAAAGAGGGTTTGGCATATGACTACAGGTTTGTGCAAGAAGAAAATGGCCGATGGGAGCCGTGGACAGTTGATGTAGCATCTGCTGAACCTATACCCAAGGTGTGCTACGTTGTCGCCTTCATGTCTACCTGTGTTACTGATGGCAGGAATCATGCGGCGAGTGAATGTTGTTATGTAATTACTTTGTAGGAAGCTCTATTCAATGAGATCATAGTAACTACGGTGGACACTATAAGGTACACCGAACTAATGAACATGTTGGTGACTAACGAGAAGCCTACATTGTTTGTTGGCCCTACAGGAACTGGTAAAAGTAGCTACATCACTGTAAGTATTGTTTTCTATACATATCCCATCAAATTGCATAGTTTATTTACATCGCAGAGTAAAGTTAATCCAAAATTAACCGGAGGCTTCGCTTTGTTAATCGAACTAAATTTAATTGTTAATCTGACAATCTAACAATTTATGTTATTTTCAAAAAATGCAAATGGCTGACATTCGTTTTAGAATTTCCTGTTTCGACGGCTGGACAACAACATATATAAACCAAACATCATCAACTTCTCAGCTCAAACAAGTGCTAATCAGACACAAAATATCATTATGTCTAAGCTAGACAAGAGGAGGAAGGGGGTGTTTGGACCACCCATGGGCAAGAAAGCTGTAAGTGTAGCTTATTTCCTCTTTGGTGGTATTTTTACTCTTACGTCACTTGTTTTTGTCTATCATAAATATGATACATTACGTAGTCTCCATACTATCTCAAATTCTACATCAAGGTATTACTCCGTGCTGAGGCACATGGCAGGTTTGTAAGATAGCACGTGCCAAAGATAGCCTTGGGCCCTTGATTGGTTCGATCCGTGCTTATGGTGCTCTGAATTCTGCTGACTCAGCACTCAGTACACCGAGCTAAATGTCTGTCCAACTGTGTTTCATCTAGTCTAGCAACTGCTACTTTATTTGTTAGATTGTGTTCGTTGATGACATGAACATGCCAGTGAGAGAGACCTATGGTGCACAGCCCCCTATTGAGCTCCTGAGGCAGTGGGCTGACCACGGCAACTGGTACGACCTCAAAGATACGAGCAAGATCACCATTGTTGATCTGCTGGTTATCGCTGGTATGGGACCTCCTGGTGGCGGGCGTAATCCTATCACCCCCAGGTTTCTGCGTCACTTCAACATTATTACTATCAATGAATTTGAGGATGCTACCATGACAACCATCTTCTCTAAAATCATGTCGTGGCACATCTCGTCAAGGTGAGTAACGCGTACGGTCACTTTGTGCAAGAGTCAGCATCATTTCAAAAACTTGTTAAATAACCAAAACAGATGCATTCAGTTTCTGAGATTTTGTCTGTAGATTGCATACAAAACTTTCATTATCTGAATATTTTAAGACAGGCAAAGCTAATGGACATAGCTTAGAAGTCACTTTTTTCTTTTGTTTTTTTTGTTACTGTTAACATCCTTCGTCTTTCCGTCTCCCATCTAATTTATCGATGGTTTGGTATGATGACTTATAATACCTTCCATCTTGGGTGGTCTGTCTTTTGCTGACAGTGTATGATTTGACTCATCCCATCTTGGGTGGTCTGTCTTTGTTTATTGCCTCACTGAAGTGGTACATTGCAGAGGCTTCTCCAAGGACTTTGAGCCATGTATAGAGCAGATTGTACAGGCTACTCTAAGGGTATACAAAGCTGCCATACAGAACTTGCTGCCCACACCTGCCAAGTCTCACTACCTGTTCAACCTGAGAGATTTCAGTCGCGTTATCCAAGGAGTCCTGCTCAGCACTCCAGAGACAATGGAAGAGCCAGCTAGCATGCAGAGGTGAGCACTCCTCTGAAATAGTATGTAATGGAATATCCCTGTACGTCTGCTACCACTATAGTTGTGTATCTCTCTGTAGACTGGTTGTCTGCTACCACTATAGTTGTGTATCTCTCTGTAGACTATGGTTGTCTGCTACCACTATAGTTGTGTATCTCTCTGTAGACTGTGGTTGCATGAAGTATTCCGTGTCTATTATGATCGTCTGGTTGATGACGCTGATAGGAACTGGTTGTTTGAGTATTCAATTGAAACTGTGAAGAAATCTCTAAACACAGATTTCCACCAGGTAAGAATTGATAATCATTAAAACATGGTCGTTGTGATGTTATTGTATTTATTATATATTTTATATATATTATATATTTTATATATATTATATATTTTATATATTTTATATATATTATATATATTATATATGTTATATATATTATATACTTTATATATATTATATATTTTATATATATTATATATGTTGTTTTTGGGGTCTTGTAGCTGCTCAAACATCTAGATTTTGACGAGGATGGTAAAGTCACTGAAGACGATGTTAGATCTCTTGTGTACTGCGACTTTTCTGACCCAAAATCCTCGGACAAACCATACACTGAGGCTCGCGACTTGGAGCATCTACGTACAATAGTGGAAGGTTACCTCGACGAGTTCAACAACATGAGCAAAAAACCAATGCACCTTGTGCTCTTTAGGTACACAGTCTATTTGTTGTACTCTTTAGGTACACAGTCTCCTAGTTGTACTCTTTAGGTACACAGTCTCCTAGTTGTACTCTTTGGGTACACAGTCTGTTATTTCACGGGCTCTAGAGGGCTATTGTAGTTACACTAATGCTTCACTTACACAGGTTTGCTATTGAGCACGTCTCCCGTATCTCTCGTATCATAAAACAGCCGAGAAGTCACGCCCTGCTGGTCGGTGTAGGTGGCTCTGGCCGACAGTCTCTCACAAGGCTTGCTGCTCACATGTCAGACTATGAGTGTCTGCAGGTAAATTTATTGCTCATTGGCTTTATACACCCTCACTGGTTTCACCTGCGACATATCTTCATCTCACAGGCTACTGCGTGTCGTAGTGGAATAGTTTATTGGTGTTCTCAATGAAACGCGCTCTCTTGTAGGTAGAGATAGGTAAGAGCTACACATCAGTAGAGTGGCGAGAGGACATCAAACTCATCTTGCGCAAGGCCACCGAAACAGACAACCACGCTGTGTTCCTGTTCTCAGACGCTCAAATCAAACAGGAATCCTTCCTTGAAGATATCAATAACTTGCTCAATGCTGGTGAAGTGCCAAATCTTTACCCTACCGATGAAAAAGCTGAGATCTGTGAGAAAATGCGACAGCTAGACAGGCAGCGAGATAAGAACAAACAAACAGACGGTTCATTAGTTGCATTGTTCAACTATTTTATACAGAGAGTGAGAGATCAGCTTCACATTGTGCTGGCGATGAGTCCTATTGGCGACGCCTTCCGGAATAGACTGAGGAAGTTTCCTTCCCTTGTCAATTGTTGTACCATCGATTGGTTCCAGGTAAGGTTCAGCCGCATTTACTCTGTTGTGTGTTTTCAACTACCATCTATATGGTGAAGATGTTATTTTTTCACCATTCTGTTTCCTGTGTAGGCGTGGCCTGCTGATGCTCTACAAGCTGTTGCCACTCGCTCCTTGGGTGGGCTAGATATAGATGAAGAAATCAAGTCGGCATGTATCACCATGTGCCAGGAGTTTCACATTAGTACCCGTGACCTCTCTGTAAAGTTCCAACAAGAGCTTGAGAGACATAACTATGTTACTCCTACTTCATACTTAGAGCTCATCTCCACCTTCAAAACAATGATTGAGCAAAAACGATCGTAAGTTATCAGATTTGTCCTCTTGCTGTCATTAAATTGATGGAATCAGTGCTAATAGGTGAGTACATTTCCCAACGTTCTATCAAGTCATCATTCTAACATATGCGTATTGCCAGAGAGGTGTACAAAGCCAAACAAAGATATGAAGTTGGTCTGGAGAAGCTTCAGTCAGCTGCTTCCGATGTGGCTAAGATGCAGATTGAATTGACTGATCTACAGCCTCAGCTGATTGTCGCGAGTAAAGATGTTGATGACATGGTGGTTGTGATTGAGAAGGAGTCTGTAGAGGTTTGTTTTAATAAATATTACTAGTTATATTACTAGTGTAGTAACTGCAACAAGTGGATAAACATCTGTTGTGAGGTACAACTACTGCCCTTGTTTACATGCCCTCTGCCTTTCTCCCTTCTTTTCCAACCATCCTGCTCTTTCTAGGGCCCATTTCCTGTTTCTTTCTCTCTACTCCCAAGTTTGATTGTTACTTCAGGTTGAGAAAGTGGCAACAGTGGTAGCCAGGGATGAAGCTGTAGCTAATGAACAAGCCAGTGCTGCCAAGGCCATCGCTGATGACTGTGATAAAGACTTGAGCAAAGCTCTTCCTATCTTGAATTCTGCACTCGCTGCCTTGGACACACTCACACCCCAGGTATATGAGTGGTTTTTGTCTTATATCGACAGATGCGATAGGTTGGATATGGATATCGTTGAGGTCAGATTGCTGATTATCAATTTCGGTATTTTAATTTCCTCAGGATATTACATTGGTCAAGTCTATGAAGTCCCCTCCCGCAGGAGTTAGACTCGTGCTTGAAGCTGTTTGTGTGCTCAAAAATATAAAACCAGAAAGAGTGCCCGATCCCTCAGGATCCGGTAAAAAGATTGAAGACTTCTGGGGCCCTTCAAAAAAAATGCTTGGAGATATGAAGTTTTTGGAAGGCTTGCATCAGTACGACAAGGTAAATATTAGTAGCATACAGTAGCTGTATCAGCAGAACCAGGGAAGTACCAGTAGCTTACAGTAGCTGTATCAGTAGGACAAGGGAAATATCAGTAGCTTACAGTAGCTGTATCAGCAGAACCAGAGAAGTACTAGTAGCTTACTGCAGGAGAAGGCAGATATAAGTAGATTATTGTAACTGACTGTGATGTTGTGGGGGAAGTTGTCTTCTCCGACTAGTGAGATTATAATTTTGCTGCGCGATCTAAATTATTTCAAAAGTAAGTTTTTGAACTGGATTAGTTTCTCAAGCCATTGAAGACTCTATCGTGTCGTGTACAATTTTGCTTTTTGTCAATATTGGAGTTTTTGTTGTTTGTAGGACAACATTTCTCCTGCCATTATGAAGACGATCCGAGCTAGGTACATATCTAACCCAGACTTTGACCCTGAGAAGGTCAAGGTAGCTTCAACAGCCTGTGAAGGCCTGTGTAAATGGGTTAGAGCCATGGACCAGTACGACGAGTGAGTGTCACAAACGTCTTTGCTCTCATATTTATATGCATATATCGCTCGGTGCAGTGACTCATTGTTGAGCCCGTTTTCCAGTGTGGCCAAGGTAGTGGCCCCAAAGAAGGCAGCTTTGGCCAAAGCCAACGGTGAGCTGTCGGTTGCCATGGCAGCTCTTGAGAAGAAGAGAGCCTCGTTGAGAGAAGTGCAGGAGAAGCTGTCTAAGCTGCAACAGAGACTTGATGACAACAAGAGAAAGAAGGCAGATCTTGAGAACCAGGTGTGTGATGTCATATCCTGTACGATATATACGTAAGCTATGATGTCGTATATTGTACTCTGTATGTAGACTTGCAATGCTGTTTGCTCAGGTGGATCTCTGTCAGAAGAAGCTGGAGAGAGCTGAACAGCTGATTGGTGGACTTGGAGGTGAGAAGGACCGATGGAGCCAATCAGCTAAGGAGTTGGGTATAAGATACACAAACACAACTGGTGACGTGCTCATATCATCTGGATTGGTCGCCTATCTTGGGGCGTTCACGTCTGCCTTCCGACAGGTATTTCACCTGTACAACGCATACATTCCATTTTGTTTATTTCTGTTTAAAAGGTTTTAAAGATTCACAATTCCTTCTTTGCCAATTCACCAGTAAAAGTCCAGACTTGTTCTCCACAAAGTTTTTGTAGCAGTTCAGGTGATAGTAGCCAAAATTGATATTGCTGTTTGTTCATGTTCTTCTATCGCTGCGCTTTCAGGAGCAAATTGTTGCATGGATTGAATCAGTGAAGGACAAAGGAATACCAAGGTCAGACAACTTCTCACTGAGAGATACGCTAGGAGACCCAGTGGCTATAAGAGCCTGGAATATCGCTGGACTCCCAACCGATAGTTTCTCCGTAGACAATGGTTTGTATAGCTTCTTGTACTCACTCCGTCACATGACTTGTTCACTCACTCTGTCACATGACTTGTTCTCTCACTCCGTCACATGACTTGTTCACTCACTCCGTCACATGACTTGTTCACTCACGCCGTCACATGACTTGTTCACTCACTCCGTCACATGACTTGTTCACTCACGCCGTCACATGACTTGCTCACTCACTCCGTCACATGACTGGTTTGATCATTCAGTGCTGTCACTTCCTGTTTTGTAGGTATAATTGTTGCCAACTCTAGAAGATGGCCGCTAATGATTGACCCTCAAGGTCAAGCTAACAAATGGGTAAAAAATATGGAAAAAGCAAACAACCTGCATGTAGTGAAGAGTAGCGATGCAGACTTCGTTAGAACTTTGGAGAACTGCATCCAGTTTGGAAACCCTGTGAGTGGCTTGGTTATTGTGATGTCACTATATGTAGTTATTGTGATGTCACTGTATGTAGTCACTGTGATGTCACTGTATGTAGTCACTGTGATGTGACTGTATGTAGTTATTGTGATGTCACTGTATGTAGTCACTGTGATATGACTGTGCGCTACCTGCTCGTAATATTATGAATATTTTCTCAGGTGCTGATGGAGGACATCGGGGAAGAGCTGGACCCCCTACTAGAGCCTCTGCTCCTCAAGCAGACATTCAAACAAGGTGGAGCTCTTTGCATCAGGCTCGGTGACAACACTCTAGAATATTCCCTCGACTTCAAATTCTACATGACAACAAAGCTGAGAAATCCTCACTACTTACCTGAGACTGCTGTCAAGGTATGCTGGATGGGCATTTGTGTCTATGTGATGTTTGTTTGTGTCTATGTATGTTTGTTTGTGTCTATGTGATGTTTGTTTGTGTCTATGTGATGCACATGTCTATGCAATGTACATATATATGTGCTTTAGGTGACGCTACTCAATTTTATGATCACACCTGAAGGTCTGGAAGACCAGTTGCTTGGTATTGCCGTTGCTAAGGAACGACCAGAGCTACAGGAAGAAAAGAATGCCCTCATCGTACAAGGAGCCAACAACAAAAGGTATATAAAGCCCCAATATTTGTTTGTAGCCTGCTTTGTTTGAAAAATTGTTTTCTCTCTGTTTGTTTTTTGAGTTGTGTGCTCAAACATTTCAATTAATTGATGATCCATTACAGGCAACTGAAAGAAATTGAAGACAAAATATTGATGGTGCTGTCCTCATCCGAAGGGAACATTCTAGAGGATGAGACGGCTATTCGAGTTCTTTCCTCATCTAAAGTTTTAGCCAATGAGATTTCAGAGAAACAAGCTATTGCTGAAGTTACTGAGAAAAAGATTGACACGGCTCGTCTGGGCTATAGGTAATTTTATTCATGCACCAAAAACCAACCAACAGAACAGTTTTTGTTTGAAGTATGATTGTTGATTATTTGGTGGGGTGCATTAACTCAAACTTTGCTAAATCTTGCAGGCCGATTGCTGTACACTCGACTATTCTCTTCTTCTCCATTGCTGACTTAGCCAATATAGAGCCTATGTATCAATACTCTCTCACCTGGTTCATTAACCTCTTCATCATGAGCATAGAGAATGCTGAGAAGTCTGAGGACGTCGCCACCAGACTAAAACATCTAGAGAATCATTTCACCTATTCTTTATACTGCAATGTCTGCCGTTCCCTTTTTGAGAAGGACAAGGTAACGAGTCGTTACTTATAATAATAAATAATAAACTAATAGCTAATAAATAATAACAATAAAAAAAAATAATGAGATTTTATTATTTACTGTAGCTGCTCTTCTCGTTCACTCTGTGTATCAACCTGCTGAAACATCGCAATGAAATCAACGATGATGAATGGAGGTTTTTGCTGACCGGAGGAATTGGTTTGGACAATCCTCACAGCAACCCCACAACTTGGCTTCCCGTAAAGTCTTGGGATGAAATTTGTCGTTTAGACGACCTACCAAGTTTCAAAGACATAAGAAAGAAGTTCCTTGGCTACAAGGAGCAATGGAAGCACATCTATGATTCAACAGATCCCTCCAATGAGAAACTGCCAGGCGAGTTTCAGGATAAGTTGTCCGTATTCCAAAGAATGCTGGTGCTGCGCTGTCTCCGCCCCGACAAGGTGGGTTACACAATCTCTCTCACCGCTCACATCTCTTTAGTCAGCTGCACAGGCGGCAGCGCTTATGTTGGTTGGTTGTGTTGTAGTTTATTCCAGCCGTGCAGGCGTACGTCAGCACCAAGTTGGGACAGAAATACATTGAGCCTCCACCGTTTGATCTTCCTAAAGCCTTCAATGACAGCAATAGCACTGCTCCCCTCCTCTTCATCCTCTCTCCTGGTGCTGACCCTACGGCAGCATTGCTCAAGTTCGCTGATGATATGGGATTTGGTGGTGCCAAGTTGGACTCGCTGTCACTGGGCCAGGGTCAAGGTCCTATCGCCATTCGCATGATTGAGAAAGGTGATTGATTGTATAGTGCAGTTTGTGGCATAACTAGTAACTACTACAGCTGCTACTACTAATCTCGCCAAATGGTAGATTATTAAAGATTTTTTGTACGTTTCTTTCAGTCAGCTAATTGTATTGTAAACGGCACTTCATTGCCCCAGAGACTCACCTGTGTTATTTTGCAGGAATCAAAGAAGGCACGTGGGTGCTTCTACAAAACTGTCATTTAGCCCCTAGCTGGATGCCGACGTTAGAGAAGATCTGTTATGAGTTCAACCCAGACTCCACCCACCCAGATTTTAGACTGTGGTTAACGTCGTACCCAAGCGATAAGTTCCCCGTGTCTATTCTACAGAACGGAGTAAAGATGACAAATGAACCTCCAGCCGGGATCAGATTCAATATTGTCCGGTCATACCTGAGTGATCCCATCAGCGACCCCGATTTCTTCACAAGCTGTAACAATCCAGTAAGCATCGTTTAATCACCCCGTTGATATGTCTGCATTATTTAAACAGCTTCTTCTTATTACCGTTAACAATCTACTTTTGTGTTACAGCCAGCTCTCAAGAAAATGTTGTACGGTCTTTGTTTCTTCCACGCACTTGTTCAAGAAAGGAGAAAGTTTGGTCCATTGGGATGGAATATTCCTTATGAGTTTAATGAGACGGATTTGCGTATCAGTGTCCGTCAGCTGCACATGTTCCTTAACCAGTACACGGTAAAAATCCTTACTTACCTTGATTTGTAACGGTGTGACGTTGCTTATTGGTTCTTTTGTATTGTAACAGTTAAACATCACTTTTTTCTCTCGGAACAGTTTGAGATCCCTTGCTTCGATGGTCTTTCAAATCTGTTTGCTTACTCTCCAGGTTTTTGTGTCTTGGCAGTTTTTCTGTTTACAAGTAGGTTTGACATAAATGCCACTACCATCGTTACCTTACAGGAAGTACAATATACCGCTCTGCGATATCTCACTGGAGAATGTAACTACGGAGGCAGAGTTACAGATGACTGGGACAGAAGAACGCTCACCACCATCTTAGGAAAGTTCTACACAAAACTGATCAACACCGACGATAAGTATATGTTTGATGACTCTGGGCTCTACTATGCCCCAGCAGATGGAGAGGTTTGCTTCGATATTATTTATTATTAATCCATCAATTATTCATTTCTTTGACTTTTGTTCTATTTTGTATTGTTGTCTTGTAGTATGACAGTTACATCGAGTACACCAAGAATCTGCCCATCAATCCATCACCTGAAATATTCGGCATGAACACAAACGCTGACATAACAAAAGATCAAGGTCTTACCAATGCTCTCTTTGACAGCATTCTCCTAACTCAGGTAGGCTTCTCTCTCACCAGGTAAACAATTTTTGCCTGATATTTCAGGGCACAAATTTAAACTTAATCATTTACGCATTGCTGTGACTTTCTTGTTATACTTTGTGTTTTCCTACATTTCTCATTAAAATGAGTTTAAACTGCTGATCGTTTCTCGTGGCAACAAGAGGTTTAATAATTTTTTTCTGAATATTTACTGACGAGTGATTATATTTTGGTTGATAGAAAGAACATTATGAGGTATTAACCACTAGTATTGTAATAGTTCTGCACGACATTAAGTTGACCTTGCCCATCTGCACCACATGATTCCAGGCTTGCTTTATGCTTGTAGACTCAGCTCCTTGTTGCTTTGCATCCCTTTGCATGATTAAACAGCATTTTTACTTAAAGCCCTTCCACAACCGCCTTGTATTCTTTTCCTGTGTCCTACATAGACATGGTTATTTTACCCTCAGTGCAATTTACTAGTTAGCGTTGACGTTTATCATCAATGAGTTCTTATCTTTTGTTTTGTTTTATGTTGCGTGATGCACGTGTGTCTAACTTACTCACATCATGGGCTTTATAGAAAAAGGTAAGCGTTTGTGTACTAACTAACAGTTATATATAATAGTCTATGTATATAAGTGTTTGTGTACTAACTAACTGTTATATATAATAGTCTAGGTATATAAGTGTTTGTGTACTAACTAACTGTTATATATAATAGTCTATGTATATAAGTGTTTGTGTACTAACTAACTGTTATATATAATAGTCTATGTATATAAGTGTTTGTGTACTAACTAACTGTTATATATAATAGTCTATGTATATAAGTGTTTGTGTACTAACTAACTGTTATATATAATAGTCTATGTATATAAGTGTTTGTGTACTAACTAACAGTTATATATAATAGTCTATGTATATAAGTGTTTGTGTACTAACTAACTGTTATATATAATAGTCTAGGTATATAAGTGTTTGTGTACTAACTAACTGTTATATATAATAGTCTATGTATATAAGTGTTTGTGTACTAACTAACTGTTATATATAATAGTCTAGGTATATAAGTGTTTGTGTACTAGCTCACTGTTATATATAATAGTCTATGTATATAAGTGTTTGTGTACTAACTAACTGTTATATATAGTCAGTGTTGAAGTCATCTAGTGGCGTGTAAGTTGCAGTAATACCAACTAACGTTTGACTAATGAACCTCACTTACCTCCACCTTCATTTTATCTACTAACTTTCAGTCTAGGATTTTACAGTTGGTTTTTGGTTAAAGTTTTGTCAATGTCATTCACAAGCTATGGCATCTGTTCCACAGGCTAAGGCATCATCGGCAGGTGGTAAATCATCAGATGACGTGGTTAACGACGTAGCCAGTGACATTCTCAGCAAACTACCGCCTGCATTTGACACGGAAGCTGCTTTGAGGAAATACCCCACTTCATACAAGCAGAGCATGAATACAGTGCTCGTACAGGAAATGGGCCGATTCAACAAACTTTATTGGGTCATTCGATCCAGTCTGGAAAACATAATCAAAGCCATTAAGGTTAGCGGATTAAAACTTCTGTCTTTCTCTGACACCCATTTTTGGTGCATTTTTGCTCTCAACATTCTCTGTTCAATCGATGCGTAATACTGGGATAGTGTCCCTGTAATGGGTAGTTGTCCTCTCATGCTGCGTTATTGCAGTATATGTTTAAGCAGCAGTTTACATGCGATTGACATTTTTTCTAGGGTCTGGTGGTCATGTCCACGGATCTGGAGGAAGTGGCGCAGAGCATTCTCAAATCTAAGATACCCGGCATGTGGGCTAAGAAGTCGTATCCATCGCTGAAGCCTCTCGGCAGTTATGTTAACGACTTCCTCGCTCGTCTCAAGTTTCTACAGGTACTGTGAGCAACAATGTGTGCCTATGTGAAGGTTGTCTTCTCTTCATCAACATTGATTGAAAGCACAACTACTAAAATGTACACACAGCAATTTTTAACAGATATGGACATAAAACGTATTTTTTGTCCATGGTTAAATGTTTCACTACACTTAATTGATGTTTCAATTAAAAACAATTAATTTTAATCTCTGCCAGGCATGTTTGTGTTTAGCAATGATTGTTATCTTTATTTTTATAATGCATCAACTTTTGCTTTTTATTCCTCAGGATTGGTATGATGTTGGACCTCCTCCAGTTTTCTGGGTGTCAGGTTTCTACTTCACTCAAGCTTTCCTTACTGGTGTGAAGCAGAACTTTGCTCGAAAATATGTCATTCCCATTGATCTCCTTGGATTTGATTTTGAGGTTTGTGAGGACAAGGACCCGCCTGAGGAACCAGAGGATGGTAAGTTCTCAAGCTATTTAAAGTTTAACTCTCAGTCCACTTGCAGTGACTTGGCATATTTATGAACTCCCTAAAGGTTGTTCTCTTAGTCTGACATTGTGCGTTGTTAGGTGCATATATAAAAGGACTGTTCTTGGATGGTGCGCGGTGGGACAGAAAAACTAAGAAACTTGGAGAGTCGATGCCAAAAGTGCTACACGATCCTTTCCCAGTTGTGAGTAGTTTAGCACTATTCACGTCTATTATTTCCTCATTTTTAAAAATGAAATATCGTAAGGAAGAATACTAGAAACTGAAGGATAATGCTAACAAAAGGTTTCAATGTTGTACATGCACTTTATAGATATGGCTCAAGCCAGCCAAGAGAAGCGATATCCCAGATAAGCCCACTTACAAGTCCCCAGTGTACAAGACGAGTGAGAGACGTGGCACACTCAGTACGACTGGTCACTCCACTAACTTTGTTATTGCAATGCTCATTCCATCAGACAAACCAGAGTCCCATTGGGTGCAGAGAGGTGTCGCCCTCTTGTGTCAATTAGACAACTAGCCTTAGACCATCAACAAAGACTCATGTAGCAAGCCTAAAGCTCAATCAATACTGCCTTATATGGACATCAGTTACTTTTGCTCACATTAATATCAGCTATATTCAACTGGCTTCTGTATAAACAATAATTTTCTGATAATTTTTTCTGAAGTCCGTCCTCTTGTTTGAGTATTTTACTTATTATAGTGGCTGTGCATTTTATAATTAAAGTTGTATCTATTCCGTCCAATTAAAACACTTCTATTATTTATTTAATAGATTGCTGTGATATATCCAGTGTGTATATTGTGGCAAAAATAAAATGAGATAAATAACGGTTTGTAAAAAACGGCCACAGTCTAACATAATGCAATGTATATATGATGTATGCACAGAATGAAACTAAAGCAGTATGTACATAATGAGAACAAAAATGGTCAGTGGAAAGAGCAGACAATTACTACCATGTCAACGGCTGCAACATGCAAGTTGCAGGTTGAATGTTAGGAGATCTCGACAGTCTGTGTGGAGGGAGGTACCCGTTCTGTCTTGGTTTGTGTGAATGAAGGCAAGGAAGCATGGTCACTGTCTAGTTGGCTGACCATTAGAGTGCCGTTGTATACAGAGACAGGTAACTGAACCATGTCACCTCCACCATCGGGTATCATTATGGCTCCATCGCTAGTGAGCGTCGCCTCCGTCAGACGAGTACTCAGGTTATCGTCACTCCCAACATCCTCCAAGTCTTCGGACTGCAGCTGTAAGACAAATAGAACATAGTAGCGCTATTGCACAGCACATCTGCTGACTGACCACCTCAATCATTAGCAACGCATCACAAACTCACAAACATATATACTATCACATAATCATTATATTCTTGGCAAGGATATCACAATTCAACAATCTTTCATTTCTGGAAGTAAATACTCACAGTTCTGACAACCGTAGCCTGAGTTCCATCGGCCAGAGTGATTATTTCACTGCCCTCAGCCAGCTGGGAGCATGACGTGTCTATCTGTATAATTGAGAGAGTACCATCAGGGTTGTTAATAGTCTGCATGACAAAGGGTGGGGGCGCGGACTCATCATCAAACTCAGGCAGTAGATCCTCCCTCCCGTGGTGCTTGTAACAGTTTCTGATAATAGAACGCAAGGCTTGTGTCCAACTCAGCTGTAACGACCAGAGCAACAAATAAACAGACCATCGTTATTGAAAGAGATAATAGCAGAGGGATGAGAGACACCATGCAACATGTCCACAATCAGGGGCAGCTCCTCAACACACTGGAACACTTGATTATAACAATATTGTTGACGTATTTTGTATACATACAGCGATGCCATCTCATTAATCTGAAAGCATTTTAGCACTGGAGTTTTCTTTTCTAATCGATAGTCATAGAGAAGACAACTTACTAAATAACCAAAAAGTCAGCATGTAGGTACAGTGCAAAGTAATAGTATCAAAAGAGAACTCAGTACTTCCCAGGCTAAATATTCACTTCCTAATATTGTGTGAGTGAGTGTAACAATTTGAGAGCTTTAGTTTTATGGTGAGCCCTTGAGACTTTAAAGTAAAATTTAACTATCAATATTTGAACTTTTTAGCACACAAATTTTTCACAGCGCTGAACATTTATCTTAAATGGCCGAGGGTTGAACCCCAGATAATAACTAACTCTAGATATACTCACAGTCTTCTTGTGTTCGTCACTGCGCACGTCACACCTGATGTTAGCCCAAGGTACATCACCAGGCCACCACAGTGGCTGACATTCCAACTTGCCCCAACCAGGCTTACTTCTACCCGTTGAATATTTGAGCATCTCGGGGATGAAGGCTCTGAGATGTGCCTACACATAGAGCGCATCAGTAACCAATGAAGGCTCTGATATGTGCCTACACATAGAGCGCACCAGTAACCAAATAAATATTATAAGAGGATACGAAATAACAAATTTGGACTTGAGCCAATAAACTGTTTTTAATGTCTCCATATCACATTCTGGTTGTACCCATCAGACAACTACAAAACTTTCTATTCTTTTCAATGCGAAGTGGCATGGCTCATACTGGTGACCGTCAATGATTACGCCCTCATGGTTAGTTTAAACGGCCGGATTTCAGCCGTATTATGCAGTTGTGTTATGAATCTGGCTGAGAACCAACTGCATCCCCGATTGGTTTAATCAGCAGGATTTGAGGCGGATCAGATGGTCGGTTTTATGATTCGGCTGCAAAGCGCTTCTGGTTTAAACGATCAAGCCTCTGAGTCGTGTTTTGTTATTATTATAATGATTATTATTTACTGTTATTATCCTTATTATCAAGCTTACCTCCACCACTTGACACCGTGAGAGAACTGTTATCACTTGATCGATTGGCTGGCTGTCTGTCATCAATGAATGACAAGAACAACCGTTACTACTACTACATGGTGGATGGTGTTTACACTGTTTGAAATGGAGAAAATCCTCACCTCGTGGGCTGCCATGCCATGCATGTGGTCGTTGTTGTTCTTTCTGTAGTCTCAAGCGATCTCGCTTTAAACATGCCTGAAGATATGACTGCAAATACGACTGGCAGTTTCTGTCGGAGTTACTGCACTTAAGGCAGGAAATTTGACTCAAATGTGACTGCTTTATACAGTCGGATTTGGTGCTGTATTGAGAACACACGACTGCATAATACGACTTAAATCCGGCTGTTTAAACTAAACAGCAGTTCGTGCAGAAGACTGGCCATGACTAGTGGACTTTATTAATACAGCACATACCTGAGTCATCTTTTCCAGCGGAGTTGGCATGCCATCCATTAAAAGGGGAGGCAACTCAAATAGATGGCTGTTTTCCGCAGGAGGAGGCGCCTGAGCGGCAAGCACTGTTTCCAAATCTTGCACTACGACTGAGCGACAATTTTTTAGCTACAAACGAGAGTTTTAAATAACAATTAAAGGCATACGAGCATGCACTTGTACACGTGTACACTGTAATGAAATCTGCTGGAGACTAAATGAGACGCTCAATCTACAATCTACTAAACAGTCTTTATTATATATAAAATATATAATAATTACTTTATAGTGCTCACAGATAGGAGCCACAAACAAAAAGCTACTGTTATATACTACACAAAAAATCCAAACCATAAGGTTACCATTAATTTATTTTCTCTGGGATTGTACATCTAAGAAACCATTGTTCGGGTATGCAGCTCGTTAATTTATAAATACAAAAATAGAAAGAAAAAATATGCCCTGAAATATATGAGATGAAACTGCAAATTGGTAAAAACTAATCTGAGCTTTCCACAGCTTCAGTGCAGTCTAAACACAGACCTCAGTGCAGTCTAAACCCAGACCTCAGAGCAGTCTAAACACAGACCTCAGAGCAGTCTAAACACAGACCTCAGTGCAGTCTAAACACAGACCTCAGTGCAGTCTAAACACAGACCTCAGTGCAGTCTAAACACAGACCTCAGTGCTATCATTTGCGTTTGACACTTTCAATAGTCCATCTCAATTTAGTGACTCAGATATTCTATACGGAAGTGCAGAACTACTTGGATAGTCAAATGCAGGACCAGTAGTGTAGCAGCAACACAACAGAAATAATTTTTATTTTAAAGAACATTAAAATTTTACTTATTAATTTGGTAATTGCAATCAGCAATGTAATCATTCGAGAATGACAAAATGATTGTTTGGTTAAAGACAACATTATGAATGCTTTATGACACAAAAACATCTAGACAAGATGCAATCTACGAGGGAAGTTGTACTCACATTGAATATTGTAAAACTTATGCAAAAATTATCAGCAACGCACAAACAATTAGTGACAAAGCCGATGAGGTCAATAGCACATAGAGGGCCAGAACAACTTGGAGTAAAACCTGACAGCAGTTCATAAAATGTAGATATAATAATTCCTCTGCTAGTGAAATAACAGTGAAGAGAATAACCGCACTATAAATAATAACTTATAAACATGCCATCGGCCAGTTACGCTTAATTTTCATTTTTTTTATTTGCCATTGAATGTTAATTCAAATTTTTGGGGAGCAAGGGGAGATAACATTGACTAATTAAAAATCTTTTCTAAAAACTTGAGCACACACATGCATTCAAGAGGCATAAAGACGGGATCAGGCTTAAAAAAAAGGACCACAAACTAATGACTGAGCTTACCACACTCTCTAGTGGTTGTGAACCAAACACTTTGTATGAGTGATTGTTATCTCTTCCCTTTGAAGGCGTGACAGCTAGAAATGCTGCCTGTTGGCCGACTCTTATTGTGTACTCCTCTATGCAATTTCTTATCTTACGTAACAGCCTAGTCTGCTGCCTCTTTCTAATAGCAGGGTTAGTTTCAAACGAATGAGGTTTTCTCTTCTTCTTAAACGAAGCAATAGCAGCAGCGGCTGCAACTCCGGCTGGGCCTACCAACATTCCAGAATGGTTGTATTTCATTGCTCTTGTAAGCTAGTTGGCTCGCATATCACATTATAGCGTGTTAAAGTAACATCTAACACATTGCACCCACCAGAGTGACACAGCTGGTCAGAGAGGTTGCGAGATGCCACACTATCTGCGTGTACATGATGGTGATGGTGCATTAGATCCGTGTCATAGGTATCGGTGCTGTCATCTGACATTGGGTCGTCATGCATCATTGAATCATCTATTTCAGTGACTGAATAAAGAGACACAGTCTTGTAAAGCAACGTTGACCAACACCAGAATATTGATGGCAAGGGAGTAAACGAGACATTGTTATAAACCGACGCCGGCAAAAACAGTTAGTTTTAGCAAAAAATTTATAATTGTATTGTAGGACAATTTGTACACAAGAAGATGACAGAGTAGTGGCTCTGCATGAGAAAGCAGAACAGGGTCTCCACATAGGAGACTGGGAGCTACGGGAGCGGGGATCTCCACAAGGACGCTCTGGAACAAAGTGAGTGATAGCTGGGTTTGCAGAGGATGAACAATAACTATTACAGCTGTCTCAAGTACAAACTAATGCTACTAGAGACTAGCGGTTGGCATTATGACGGGCTACTTCTTGTAAAAGGTTCCTAACTCAAGAAATGTGATGCAGAAGTGAAAATAACAGTAAATGAACGATTTTTCTTTCTCACAATGAAGATAAATGTGGACATTTATTTTACGAGAATCTGCCCAAATCATTATAACCAGTGTTCACTACTTGCTTTAAAACATATAATAAAATACCTTTGTACACACCGCCTTCAACATGTGTGGCAGGAACCAACATTTCGCTATCCGTTTGCATTCTGCAACAATAAATGATTATAATAAGACATTATTACAACATCAAATGCAGCGAGAAGACGAAGGAAAAACCTGCCTGAACTACGTCAACTTGACCACATCGATAAAAAAATCCATTATTAACATCATCGATCAAGACAGAATCAATCAGTGTCTTCGGATTAAAACTTCGTCACTTCATCATACTATTATTATTTATTATTATTATTATTGCCACAACAAAAATTTGCTGTCATCTGTTATTATAACAAATTATATTATTATAAGTGATTAGGACCACAAAATTATTTTAAGTTAATAGTGTTAACACCATTTACCTAACGGCATAGAGATGATCACCATCAATCAACAAACAACAAGAACTTGAAGAATGGTCGCATTAGTAGCATAAGTATTATTATAACTTTTAACTTAATTAAGGTAACGTTGTTCTACTTTGTGGCACAGCGTTTTTAAAGTTAGTAGTATTCTTATTATCTCATCATTTATTATTATTTATTATAAATAATAATTATCATCATCATCATAATCATATATATAATAAATAATAACAAATAACAATTTATTTATTATATACAATAACAACAGTTACAATGTTAATATTTATTAATTGATGATATCATTGATGATTATTATTATTAATTATTATTATGATTTTAAAAAATACTTATTTTTTATTATTATTTTATTAAATTTATTTATCATTTACTACTACTACTAAAGACTGCTGAGACAACAGTAGTAGTAGCAACTGTACGAATTATTATTATAATAATAATTGCTACTCAATTATAATAATTATTATTGTTATTAATAATAATTATTATTTATTAATTAATTAGTAGTAGTAGTAGTGAGTCTCAGTGTTTGTGTTTGTATGTATGTATCAATCATCAATTATTATTATTGGTGGCTGTTGCAACAAAATTCTACTTTGGTGCAGCCATGAGTGACGCAGTGTGTATTGTACCCATTATATTGTGATGATCAACATCCGAAGTGCATCTGTTGGAACATACAACCTTCTCAGAAGGCGAGTCACTGCTAGTGACCATCATCTTACAAAACATTTAAGAATGTTGCTTAACAGTTGCAAGCCATTGCGTCTGCGCCTGGGCGTGCGCCGTGAGATTATCAAGCACAGAGCATGAGTGAAAATTTAAGAGCAGACGGCGCATTCATTGTCTCCTTGATTAAATTTTTGGTCGAAGTTTGTCGATCAGATTACCTATACAGAGCTTCACTAATTTCTATCACTACAAATTAGTAACACCTCACAAACCTGGGTAGTTTTTAGTTGTCGCTTTAGTAGTGAAAACGATTTACTAAAATGAATGATGATGCGTATCCGGTTGTGAGGCCGCTAGGTGGCGTTACCATCATGGCGCAAAAGTTTCAACTCGCACTACTGCAATAAAAACATCATTTTACAATAATTTCACATGTCTCATTTTTCTTCACATTATTCAGCTAACTGTCGGAGACATTGTTACAGAAAAAGGAAAATTTTATATATTGTGTAATGAATTTAATGCTTTTACAGTCGTTTTAGAAGAAATAATATTATTATTGTTGTTGTTATATATATATATATATATATATATATATATATATATATATATATTTATTATATATATATTGTTATTATTATTAATTAACAATTATTATATAATAATTATATGCTATTTATTTATTATTACTGTTAATTATTATACACACACACATATATTATATATATATATCCACATATAATAATATTATATATATATATACATCAGTAGTAGTGTCTGTTGCACATCTGCCAGAAAGTGTTCGAACATAGGTGAGCTAACCTGTATAAGAAGAAGAATAGAAATAAAACAAGATGATGTAACCAAGTTGGTGTATAACTAATAGTTTCGTGCATAATATGGTAGTTATACACTTGTCACGGCATCCATTTTGTTTTTCATAAAAGAAGGGGGGAAAATTACCATTCACTCAGCAGAATTGTCAAAACATATTTTTCAATTATACTGAAGTATCTACAAATGTTTTAATATTAGTTTTTATCAAATCATCCTTCGTCTTTGTATTATATGAAGTGAAACTGTCTTTACAGGATTTGTCAACCCTCCAACATTTCCCGAAACTACAGAACACTCTCTAACGTTAGCTTGAACACATCATATCTTAAACATCTGAGAGTACAATAGCTGTCCCTGCTGTAATATTGTTCACTTCACTTGTCTTTTTGTTTTTTTCTGATCACAGCATTATGTCTCTGAACCAATCAACCTCTGAAGATCAGTCTTCCTCAACTTATTTTTCTCTAAAAAGCCTACAGAAAGAACCAATGCTCAGCAGAGATCAGGTTGGTAAAGTGCTTGATCCTTCTTCTCAAAAATGGTTAGCCGTGGTAATTTGAATGGGAATCTTCTATCATAAGTATTGTCTGCTCACCGCTAATGAGCATTTTATCCAAACAAACATCCGCAAAGCCAGGCGTAAGCTGGTGTGTATTTTTTTCATTTTTCACAGCACATTCCACCAATTCTGGTGGTTTCACTTCGAGTAATGCCATGCCAAAGTGATTTGGTTTATCTGCAAATGAGTGGTATACAGAACAGAACATGCTATCAATCAATGATTGTTTCAAGTTTATGATTGTTGAATAATTATTGAATATAATTTCGTTTCAAGATATGTCAGTTGGCACCTCTCCCTTTCTTTCAGTCAAGTCTGAAGTTATATATGTTGGTTTTAGAGTTTAGAGCTATGAATGTTGGTCTTAAAAAAAATTTATTTGCTGCTGCACCCATTTTTTTGTAGTTTGGGCGTTGCAGACAAGTCTCTGATTTTGAAAAGTTGAATAGAATAGGTGAAGGCACTTATGGGATTGTATGTAAGTCAGCTTGCTTGTTACTCATTAGATTTGCATTCTCTTGTTCACTTACGTCTGTCTTCAATTTTACTTAGATTATGTATATCTAAAGTAAAAAAATATGTGATATAAATATAGTAAATATTAATTTACATGTAAGTTAAGACGCATTATCTGTATATAAACCTGAAAAACATCTTGTCTGTGTGTCGGTGTGTCTTTCTCCATGACAATACGCGCCCTGAACCACTACGCTGAGAGAAGCGAAAACTGCTGTACAAGTAATACACTGTACCAGTCTGATGTATGGATTTTTTGTGGATTATTTTTGTTGATTTGGTTTTTTTTTCAATAATATAAGTAGAGACGAATCACAAAAAGTTAAATTTTCCTTATATCTGGTGGTCGGAGTGTCTAATAATCAACTCTGTGTCGGTTTCTGATTCACATTATTCTATTCCCATGCGCATAGGCTGCAACATTATTTCATAACAAACATTGTTTTTGCAAGTAAACCTCATATACAACAGCAAAGCAATTGGCTTAGCAATTGAGGACTTCCATCTACTGTTTCTGGAAAAATCGTGCGAAGGTAACCGTTAGCATTTTATTTAGGATTATTGCCAGGTTTTGATGGAGAACAAAAAATTGCTAGCCACTTTTTGATCAAGCAATCACAGCGCATAAATGCTACACAGTCGTTTCCAATAATGGCATGTCATTTGCAGTGCCCCGGACTAACAACGTTCGTGGAAAGTTGCAAGCTATAGTTTGGTATAATAGCGAGTTTAACTGGAATCGCTAAAGAATGGCTTTGCAAAAAGGTTGCACAAGTTTTATGAGGAGTTTTCCCTGTTGCTAAAGGAATCGCTAGCACAGATGCGACATGTACATGTAACCTTAGTTGTAGCAGTAGTGACTGCAATGCGCCGGCACACTGTCTGTCTGTCTAATTGAGCGGAACGGAGAAATGGAGAGGGTAGAGCGTTGCAGGACAAGGGTGAGCTCGGGGAGGAGAGTGAGGTGAGAATAGATTGGGTAAATATGATGAGTATTACCGCTAGTTTTTGTATATATGTTACGTAGATCGAGCGCGAGACACCAGTAACGATGAAGTTGTTGCTTTAAAGAAGGTCAGAATGGATGATGAGTTTAAGAAGTCTGGTTTACCGATCAGCGCCCTGAGAGAGATCACACTGCTGCTCAACCTCAACCACAAAAATATCGTCGATTTACGAGGCGTAGCTGTCGGCAGATCCCTTGATAGGTAAATCCTTTCTTATATCAATAAATATTTGTTGTAAGCGAACTCTCTCCCCTCAGGTGTTGTATTGTTCACTTTCTAGCCTATTTCTTGTGATGGAGTACTGTGAACAAGACATCGCCAGTCTTTTAGATAACATGCAGAAACCCTTCACTGAGTCTCAGGTCAAGTGTATAATGCTTCAAGTGTTCGCTGGACTCAAGTATCTACACGATAATTTTATAGTACACAGAGATATAAAGGTGTCCAATTTATTGATGGACTTTCGGGGGGCAGTCAAGTTAGGTAAGCTTTAGCAGCTTGTGTGTTTAGTCGTCATCATATGATCTATTGCAACTGTTACGCGCCATCTATTTACCGTCCATATCGTTTTGTGTTCTGACTGCAACAGATACAACTAGACGGATAATCTTGTAATCTTGTAGCTGACTTTGGTTTGGCTAGAAAGTATGAGATACCAGCCAAAGCAATGACCCCTAAAGTTGTAACCTTATGGTGAGCATTCATTGTTATGCGGTCAAGTATCTTATTTAATATCGGTAGCCGTACTCGCCTACTGCCAACTGTGTTTACCTATGTGTAGGTACAGAGCCCCCGAGTTGTTATTTGGCCAGAAGGAGCAGACGACATCTATAGACATGTGGTGAGTTAATTGGTCATGATTTAGAGTAGCCTGTTGTCTTAAACTTCTGTTTTAGATTCATTTCTTGTCAATCAGCTGGCTAGCTGGTTACATTAGCAGAATAGTTTTTCTCTGTCAGGTCAGCTGGATGTGTATTTGGGGAACTGCTGCTGAATCGTCCCCTCCTGCCTGGCAAGTCAGAGTTGCACCAAATAGATCTGATCATAGACATGTTTGGTTCCCCAACTAAAGCCATATGGCCAGTAAGCGTATTTTCCATATATACCGTTGCAAATCAATGTATTGCTTGTTTTCAAGGTTTCTAAACATGAAAAAAAAATTTTCTCCTAGAGAATGTCTTACTTAGTCGTCAGCTAGTCGAAATAGAGACTTGGTCGATTTTAGGTGCTCACCAGGGTGCGCTAATTTGATGATACAGGAAGTTCACTTGCCGTTTTACTACAATACCATTAGGATTTTCAAAAATCCAACAATTTTATCTTTTTTTGCCTAAGAGTTCTCCTCTCACTGTTATATTGGGATGGCATGAGCTTCAGTGTCTCTTATAGCTCACTAAGTGTTTTTGGCACAATAAACAATGATAACTAACCCCAATAATCACTTTTTATGAACACTAACAATACTGACCATAGATCCTTATATAAGATATAGAGTGAGCTCGTAAGAGTTATCTCCCATTTATTATTATCTATTCTTTAATTATTGTCATCGGGGTTATAACACTATTTATTTTATTTCAGTGTTGAATAATTTTCATTCGAGCACAAGTTTCATACAATTTTTGATTAGGAAATTGTAAATTTCACTCAACAACCTGAAAAAGATAATGAATTTATTCATTTTAATTAATAATTATCATGGTTATTTATTTATAATAATAATAAAATCAACAAAATTATCAATCAATTGCTCTGAAAATTAAAAAATAAAGCAAAAGTAAACAGTTGCCATTTATTAGTCACATACCACAGGGCACACCGCATGTTTGGTACACCTGGTGATGGTCATAAGAGTTTGTTATTATTATCGCCAGTCGGTTACTAGAGTTATGAAATCCGCAACACACGATTCATGAGCAGTAAATGGGGATGGAGCTTATAATACCAACGATGCGCCGAGTAGATCAACCATCATAGTGTATTGCCACTGTTGAGGTCAATTGCAAGGGCGCGCTGTAATTTATTTACGTTGGCAAACTTAATTAGGCCCGAAACACGTTGCTTTGTCTCAACCGCGTAGTATCTATGAGCATCATTCAATTAATTTGTTTTCAAGAGAATAAAGCAAAATATTTTTTGAAAAAAAATATGAAAGATTATATTGATCCTTCGAGCCTCCTCAATCACATCATTTTTGTCATATCAGCTGCTTAAAATGTCTCAAATTAAGGTAAACGTCAAGCAAGTCGTAAATTCTAATGAAAAGTTATGTTAGCAATCGAACTGCTTCCAGTGGCATCTACAAAGAGAAACTACGGGCTGGATACCCATTGAAGTGCTGAAGCCTCCAAGCACCAATGTTTGTGTAATCGCTTCTTCTTTTGATCCTTCATTAAAGTCAACAGTTTTCTGTTCATCTTGTTTTAGGAGTTTGAAAAGCTGCCCACTGCCCAAGATTATACCCTAAAAAAGCAGCCGTAAGTTACATATATCTAGTATATATGGTGGCTCAGAACGTTTTGTGTTTTGCGTTTTAAAACGTCTGGACGCTTTCCAAACCGTTTGAATGAATTTGAAATAGTCTGAACTTTTGCAAAACTTCTGAACGCTTTGTGAAATCGTTCGTTGGCTTTGAAAATCCAAGCCGATTTGCTGGTTCTCTCTATTGATCATAGATCTACAGTCCGTTTATGATTGATAATGTTTTTCCTAAACACCGAGCAGTTGAATTTTCCTTAAATAAATAAAAAAATTTTTTTTTTATTTATCAAATATTATTTGTTTCAAATTATTTTAAATAATAAATACAACCTAATTATAAATGTAAAAATTAAGTTTAGAGATTATATTCAACAACAGTTTCATACAGTTAATTATTTTGCTCTATGTCTATGTTGATCAAGTTGTATAGAGGCTATAAATAAAATGATGACGATCGCTTTTGGTTCGAAAGCCATGTGCTTTGCAAACTTTTCCAGCTATTTCAAAATAGTTCAGACTATTTTAAAACAGTTCAGGCTATTTCAAAATAGTTCATACGGTTTGTAAATAGTTCATACACTTTCTAAAGCGTCCATATGGTTTGTAATTTTCTAAATCATCTGAATCATTTCCAAGCCGTCTGAATTATTTGCAAGACAACTAAACGGTTTGCAGAATTTACGATTTTTAGACAGGAAATACAGTTTTATAGCATGAATCCCACAACTCCGCTCCGCTTATGAGACCCGCCTTTAGGGTTGCCCACGAGGCACAGCTGAAACAAACAAACAAACTGCTGAGGCCGACGATAAATTTATTATAACCAACAAACCCGGTTTTAATCATAGTTTCTTGGGCTATTTTATTACAACCACCCAATTATTTTCAGTTTAGAAGACGCTTTGCAAACTGTCTGGACTATTTTTAATCCGTTCATACGCTTTGAAAACGAAGCCGTCTAACGTTATGAGCCACCATAAGTATAGTATAGTTGTGTGTTATATATAGTATAGTTTAGTTGTGTGTTATATCTAGTAGAGTTTAGTTATGTGTTATATCTAGTATAGTTTAGTTATGTGTTATATCTAGTATAGTTTAGTTATATGTTATATCTAGTATAGTTTAGTTATGTGTTATATCTAGTATAGTTTAGTTATGTGTTATATCTAGTATAGTTTAGTTATGTGTTATATCTAGTATAGTTTAGTTATGTGTTATATCTAGTATAGTTTAGTTATGTGTTATATCTAGTATAGTTTAGTTATATGTTATATCTAGTTTAGTTTAGTTATGTGTTATATGTAGTATAGTTTAGTTATGTGTTATATCTAGTAGAGTTTAGTTATGTGTTATATCTAGTATAGTTTAGTTATGTGTTATATCTAGTATAGTTTAGTTATGTGTTATATCTAGTATAGTTTAGTTATATGTTATATCTAGTATAGTTTAGTTATATGTTATATCTAGTATAGTTTAGTTATGTGTTATATCTAGTATAGTTTAGTTATGTGTTATATCTAGTATAGTTTAGTTATATGTTATATCTAGTATAGTTTAGTTATTTGTTATATCTAGTATAGTTTAGTTATTTGTTATATCTAGTATAGTTTAGTTATGTGTTATATCTAGTTTAGTTTAGTTATGTGTTATATCTAGTATAGTTTAGTTGTGTGTTATATCTAGTATAGTTTAGTTATGTGTTATATCTAGTATAGTTTAGTTATGTGTTATATCTAGTATAGTTTAGTTGTGTGTTATATCTAGTATAGTTTAGTTATTTGTTATATCTAGTATAGTTTAGTTATGTGTTATATCTAGTATAGTTTAGTTATGTGTTATATCTAGTATAGTTTAGTTATGTGTTATATCTAGTATAGTTTAGTTATGTGTTATATCTAGTATAGTTTAGTTGTGTGTTATATCTAGTATAGTTAATGTGTTATTGCTTTGCTTACGCTGGATTATTAATTGACAGGTACAACAACCTCAGGCAAAGCTTTCCTTGGGCTAACGACTCCTGCGTACGTCTGCTAAACTTTCTATTTACCTACAATCCATCTAAAAGGGCTACAGCATCTGATTGTCTACAAAGTTCATATTTTAAAGAAGCCCCGTTACGTGAGTCTTACTAGAACTGTTGTGACAGCAAGTTGATTGCCCTCCATGTTTTGGTGTGTACAATAAACAATGCTGTTATTTTACAGCTTGCTTACCTGAGCTGATGCCGTCCTTCCCTGAACATCGAAATAAAAAACGGCCAGCAGTTAGTCAAGAACTCGCACTTCCTCACAAACCATCAAAGAGATCTAAGCTAGCCAGTGTAAGTTTGCTCATTACACTACTAGCAGTAATTCTCATTGTATTCATCCACGCCCACTCACTCTGCTACTGCCTGCTTCATGCAGCGGCCAACTTGACTTCTCGCTTACGCGTTGCTCTACTCCCCCCATCCATGCTTTTCTCGCCACCTAAATGGTAAATTTAAATCCCTGCCGTACGTCAAATTAAATTGATAAAATGTTTGTAAGCGAATTTTTATTTCTTTCAGCATAGTGGTTTAGTTTAGGCGTATGTGGCAATATAATTACCGACAAACAGATGCATAGACAAACAGATGCATAGACAAACAGATGCATAGACAGGCATTTTGCATGTTTATATAAATGGAAGATATCTATAGATTAGTGTGACTGTTTATAGTTATTTTTTATACCATAAGTGAACTGTATCATATTTCTGTTTGCAGAACGTCAAATTGTGAGGTGGTTGTTTTGTGACGCGTGCTGATTACCTGCATTGTGGAAAAGTTGCTGTCCGGCTGAAAGAATTGAGGAAAGTGTCATTTTTCCTGGTCCGCTGTTGGCGTCTTTTTTGGCATCATGCCAAATTCTGAGTTTGTTTCAAGACTGAAGTATATTGTGACAAATGCTGTAGCATTATGGACTCTTTTTGGAAGTTTTAAGTTAGCAAATGCTGGGCTTTTATCTTTAACATTCATTTCTGTTTCTTTTGCTCAGAATTGACTCTGGTGATAGTGTTTGATCATCTTTTCACATTTTTGTCAATAAATATAATAACACTACGTGCGCTTATGTGTGGTCTTCTACTTGATAGTTCTGGCTGGTCATACTCAGGGCAACCTTTGTTGAAGGCTGTGTACAGGTAATCGATCGGTACATCACATGATAATATACATAGATTGTCTTTGGTGTTTTACACCATATGCTGATTCCCATTTACTAGACAGCATGTAGATGCTTATATATTGATATAGCAGTAAGTGATCAGCCCAGGTATTTCATCCCTGTAAGAACTAACTAGCAGAGATGAAAGTGCTACTAGCTGTTGTACTTGTTTTCTTCAATGCTCATAGCATCAGCTGTTTGTTTCTAAATGAATGTACTGCGCTGTTAGATAAAAAGTGAGTATTTCTTGTAATGTCACTCTTGATTCTAGTTTGCAGCAAGGATTGCTTCTGTCATTGATTAACAATTCCACTTTTTCACACTAATTCATATGGTAAAGTAGTCATTTCATGATCACTTTTCTTGCTTAGTAGTTGTATCACTTTTCCTCTTGGAAATATTCTTCGGTATGGCAAAGTCTAACAACTCCAAGCAGGAACAGGTCAAGCCAGCAAGATAACATTGAAATGCAAGTTATTGTTTATTTATTAAATTTGGATGATTTGTAGCAGATGGAATAGAAACGAAACAGTTCACGTAATTATGACAGAGGATTGCACCAGCGGTGGTATTTATTGGAACTACCCCAAAGGTTCTGGCTTTGTAACTATTAAATCTGCATCAGAAAGTTCTAGATTTGAGGTGTGCATCAAACCAGCACTTGGCCAGTTCGAGTACTATGAGAGAACTGACACGGCAGAGAAATACAACCCACAAGATTTTGGAGATGAAGGTTAGCAAGATGAGTGTTCTTTTATCTCTTGTTGGCATCTCACATTGGATACTACAGCCCAGTAACATTGTATTACTAACAGTGTTATAAATGCCAAGTCAATACAGCTTTGTTGTATGTAGCAGCTGCAGTAAAATTTGTAGCATTAATTATTTTTGACACTTGATATAAGGCAATCGGGTTGTTTTTGTTGTAGGGCTGCTTTTGGCAGCAAATAATGGATCGTTACCATTGAAAATAGTGGCATCACAAGATACTGAACCAACGTCTCATCTAATCGCACGCTTTACAATTAATGCTCAGCAAAAGAAATAAATGATTTGCGAGCTGACGAATTCTACTTTTTGTCTCTTTTTGTAGGTTTCTGCACATCTTCGGTCAAAGGAATGGTTCCACTCCGAGTACAGGCTACGGATATGCAACTTTATATGTCAAATGCCAAGTTTTCTATCATTTCAGAATAAATTTTATAATAATAAATATGATAATAATGCATTTGTGATCGGTCATTTGTTTAGAAAATAATCAAGTGATTATTGCTAAACAGTAAGCAAAAATATTGTTCGTTAGCTACGCTGGTACCAGAGCGAACAAATAAATACACGACACACCCCTGTTAAACCCTTATCAAAGTTCTATGCCATACAATGTCTCAAGTTCTGAACAAGAAATACCAGAGTCGTGGATGTACTGTAACACTAGTTGTAGTGACTCTTTCTCTTTACTACTCAGAAATGTCAAGGTCAAACCAAACCTGCCCGTTTGCGACAAGCAACGTAAAAAGCTGTGTAAAGTCTCTGAACCGAATTTGGTGCAGTGATCCGATAAGGAGATGATAAACTCTCCCAGCAGACCAAATGGTAGCTCATTCTTGAACAAAGCGGCTAAACGACTGGGTCCAGTTTCCTCTACCAATATCTGCTTTAAGTATTCAGCTCTGGCTTCTGTTAGCTTGAGTTTCCTCCACTGAAGCACAAACTCGTTAGGGCTTGTGGGGAAACTGGAACTCTTCAAAAACAAAAACAAATAGCAGGTTGTAAGTTCCTACCAAGAAACATGCTGGTATATTGTGTAAAGGGCGATCTCCATACATGTGGTAAAAGCTTGTATGATGCTCCGCAAGCTAGCCAGGGTGGCTCTCTCCCAATCCCCTTTGCGACAATAGCCGCGCCCACATTGAGAGCCAGCCCTGGCTATCCGCAAGCACCAGTAGTGTTTGGGGTTGCCTACACTTGGTGATCGCGAATGATTGTGGCAAATCTACGCACCGTGTGTATGTGACCATACACAGCTATTAATTACGAGCGCTGGCACAGAACATAAACTGGTCCAATGTTTTTAAAAAAAGGATCCAGAATAATAATAATCCCTGAAAATTTTTATTAAAGACATAACTTGATTGCAAGAGGGAAGAAATGATGAATAATTCAATTTACGCGGTGATATATGGCTATTGGTGCTGTGCTTTAGTAAATTTTCGAGCTGTAAAAATGGCAGAGAAGTTCAACATGGTTAACTTTTCCTTGATATCTCAAGAGTGCCAACAATCTCCAAAATTTTCAAGGTCACCGCAAATATTCAATGTCGCAAAGACTCGTGCAAAATTCTACGATACCATTAAACACTACAACATGTATAAAAATCATGTGAAGTGATCGCTTACAACAAAACAATCATGTTCATAGTTACGAAGATATTAAAAAAAACATACCGATATTTCAGTAGGAGGTTGACCAGTCTCTGTAACTTTCATTGCATTGGTTGACGGATTCCATGGACTCACTATCTTTTCCTCCAGTTGGATTTTGTCATTCTTTGCCAACGGTCTAAGATGAGCCGCAGCAACGATCTCTCTAAAACCAGGCAGTTAAATCATTAGAATAAAAACTTTGACATCTATCTGTGAGACAGTCAGTCAATGCTCAAAGATTCTATCACCAGTAGAACTTATACAATAGAAGGAATGAGAGAACGCTCTATGGCAGCACTGACTTGAATTCTTCATAAGAGCCTTTTTGTTTTACAGCTCGAAACTTGGCATCATTCTGTAGCCAGTAAAGACTCTCTGCATCCATTGCGTTGTGTACAGAAGACTCCAGCTTATCAAAGTTTATATTGTCATCTTTGAGTGACGCCATCAGCTCAGACCTAGAGTAAACAAACATAACATGGTAGCTTTGGATGATAGAGCATCCACTGTTTACATCCCTTGTATGACCACTCAACCTCTTTCTCTTCGCTACAGTACTACCTCTTTCTCTTCCCTACAGTACAATCTCTTTCTCTTCCCTACAGTACAATCTCTTTCTCTTCACTACAGTACAATCTCTTTCTCTTCCCTACAGTACAATCTCTTTCTCTTCCCTACAGTACAATCTCTTTCTCTTCCCTACAGTACAATCTCTTTCTCTTCCCTACAGTACAATCTCTTTCTCTATGCTACAGTACAATCTCTTTCTCTTCCCTACAGTACAATCTCTTTCTCTTCCCTACAGTACAATCTCTTTCTCTTCGCTACAGTACAATCTCTTTCTCTTCGCTACAGTACAATCTCTTTCTCTATGCTACAGTACAACCTCTTTCTCTTCCCTACAGTACAACCTCTTTCTCTACGCTACAGTACAATCTCTTTCTCTACGCTACAGTACAATCTCTTTCTCTACGCTACAGTACAACCTCTTTCTCTTCCCTACAGTACAACCTCTTTCTCTTCGCTACAGTACAATCTCTTTCTCTACGCTACAGTACAATCTCTTTCTCTTCCCTACAGTACAACCTCTTTCTCTTCCCTACAGTACAATCTCTTTCTCTTCCCTACAGTGCAACCTCTTTCTCTTCGCTACAGTACAATCTCTTTCTCTACGCTACAGTACAATCTCTTTCTCTTCCCTACAGTACAACCTCTTTCTCTTCGCTACAGTACAATCTCTTTCTCTACCCTACAGTACAATCTCTTTCTCTTCCCTACAGTACAATCTCTTTCTCTACGCTACAGTACAACCTCTTTCTCTTCGCTACAGTACAATCTCTTTCTCTACGCTACAGTACAATCTCTTTCTCTACCCTACAGTACAACCTCTTTCTCTTCCCTACAGTACAATCTCTTTCTCTACGCTACAGTAGAATCTCTTTCTCTTCCCTACAGTACAATCTCTTTCTCTACCCTACAGTACAACCTCTTTCTCTACGCTACAGTACAACCTCTTTCTCTATGCTACAGTACAACCTCTTTCTCTTCCCTACAGTACAACCTCTTTCTCTACGCTACAGTACAACCTCTTTCTCTATGCTACAGTACAACCTCTTTCTCTTCCCTACAGTACAACCTCTTTCTCTTCCCTACAGTACAACCTCTTTCTCTTCCCTACAGTACAATCTCTTTCTCTACGCTACAGTACAACCTCTTTCTCTATGCTACAGTACAACCTCTTTCTCTACGCTACAGTACAACCTCTTTCTCTTCCCTACAGTACAATCTCTTTCTCTACGCTACAGTACAACCTCTTTCTCTATGCTACAGTACAACCTCTTTCTCTACCCTACAGTACAACCTCTTTCTCTACGCTACAGTACAACCTCTTTTTCTTCCCTACAGTACAACCTCTTTCTCTACCCTACAGTACAACCTCTTTCTCTACGCTACAGTACAACCTCTTTCTCTACCCTACAGTACAACCTCTTTCTCTACGCTACAGTACAACCTCTTTCTCTTCCCTACAGTACAACCTCTTTCTCTACCCTACAGTACAACCTCTTTCTCTACGCTACAGTACAACCTCTTTCTCTACCCTACAGTACAACCTCTTTCTCTACGCTACAGTACAATCTCTTTCTCTTCGCTACAGTACAACCTCTTTCTCTTCGCTACAGTACAACCTCTTTCTCTTCGCTACAGTACAACCTCTTTCTCTATGCTACAGTACAACCTCTTTCTCTTCCCTACAGTACAACCTCTTTCTCTACCCTACAGTACAATCTCTTTCTCTTCCCTACAGTACAATCTCTTTCTCTACCCTACAGTACAATCTCTTTCTCTACACTACAGTACAACCTCTTTCTCTTCGCTACAGTACAATCTCTTTCTCTTCCCTACAGTACAATCTCTTCCTCTTCGCTACAGTACAACCTCTTTCTCTTCCCTACAGTACAACCTCTTTCTCTTCCCTACAGTACAATCTCTTTCTCTTCGCTACAGTACAACCTCTTTCTCTACCCTCCAGTACAATATCTTTCTCTACGCTACAGTACAACCTCTTTCTCTACGCTACAGTACAATCTCTTTCTCTTCGCTACAGTACAACGTCTTTCTCTACGCTACAGTACAATCTCTTTCTCTACACTACAGTACAACCTCTTTCTCTTCGCTACAGTACAATCTCTTTCTCTTCCCTACAGTACAATCTCTTCCTCTTCGCTACAGTACAACCTCTTTCTCTTCCCTACAGTACAACCTCTTTCTCTTCCCTACAGTACAATCTCTTTCTCTTCGCTACAGTACAACCTCTTTCTCTACCCTCCAGTACAATATCTTTCTCTACGCTACAGTACAACCTCTTTCTCTACGCTACAGTACAATCTCTTTCTCTTCGCTACAGTACAACGTCTTTCTCTACGCTACAGTACAACCTCTTTCTCTTCGCTACAGTACAATCTCTTTCTCTTCGCTACAGTACAACCTCTTTCTCTACCCTACAGTACAATCTCTTTCTCTACGCTACAGTACAACCTCTTTCTCTACGCTACAGTACAATCTCTTTCTCTTCGCTACAGTACAATCTCTTTCTCTACGCTACAGTACAATCTCTTTCTCTTCCCTACAGTACAACCTCTTTCTCTTCGCTACAGTACAACCTCTTTCTCTACCCTACAGTACAATCTCTTTCTCTACGCTACAGTACAATCTCTTTCTCTACGCTACAGTACAATCTCTTTCTCTACGCTACAGTACAACCTCTTTCTCTACGCTACAGTACAACCTCTTTCTCTACGCTACAGTACAATCTCTTTCTCTACGCTACAGTACAATCTCTTTCTCTTCGCTACAGTACAACCTCTTTCTCTACGCTACAGTACAACCTCTTTCTCTTCGCTACAGTACAATCTCTTTCTCTTCGCTACAGTACAATCTCTTTCTCTTCGCTACAGTACAACCTCTTTCTCTTCCCTACAGTACAATCTCTTTCTCTTCGCTACAGTACAATCTCTTTCTCTACGCTACAGTACAACCTCTTTCTCTTCCCTACAGTACAACCTCTTTCTCTTCCCTACAGTACAATCTCTTTCTCTACGCTACAGTACAACCTCTTTCTCTTCGCTACAGTACAATCTCTTTCTCTACGCTACAGTACAATCTCTTTCTCTACGCTACAGTAAAATCTCTTTTTCTTCGCTACAGTACAACCTCTTTCTCTACGCTACAGTACAATCTCTTTTTCTTCGCTACATTACAACCTCTTTCTCTACGCTACAGTACAACCTCTTTCTCTACGCTACAGTACAACCTCTTTCTCTTCCCTACAGTACAACCTCTTTCTCTATGCTACAGTACAACCTTTTTCTCTACCCTACAGTACAATCTCTTTCTCTTCCCTACAGTACAACCTCTTTCTCTTCCCTACGGTACAATCTCTTTCTCTACGCTACAGTACAACCTCTTTCTCTTCGCTACAGTACAATCTCTTTCTCTTCCCTACAGTACAACCTCTTTCTCTTCCCTACGGTACAATCTCTTTCTCTACGCTACAGTACAATCTCTTTCTCTACGCTACAGTACAACCTCTTTCTCTTCCCTACAGTACAACCTCTTTCTCTTCCCTACAGTACAATCTCTTTCTCTTCGCTACAGTACAATCTCTTTCTCTTCGCTACAGTACAACCTCTTTCTCTATGCTACAGTACAACCTTTTTCTCTTCACTACAGTACAATCTCTTTCTCTTCACTACAGTACAACCTCTTTCTCTACGCTACAGTACAACCTCTTTCTCTACGCTACAGTACAACCGCTTTCTCTACGCTACAGTACAATCTCTTTCTGTTCCCTACAGTACAACCTCTTTCTCTACGCTACAGTACAATCTCTTTCTCTACGCTACAGTACAACCTCTTTCTCTTCGCTACAGTACAACCTCTTTCTACCATTAAACGGTTGGGGTCTTGTACCAAGCCATGAATAAATGCAGGTACTTCAAATCGGGTCGTACACACAAGAGAACTTACTACCTGATGGGTTTCAATGGGCAGTAGTGAAACATACATGGACTAACGGACATTGAAATAGGCTGCCAATATGAGCTGTAACTTTATGGACACAAAATAAAAACATTGTCCTACCCACAAACTGGGTTCACTATCGACAAGGATGCAAATTTTGTTCTGCTCACGTGAGCGGACGGATAGCACCATACAGAAAAAGGGATTAGGTAAGAAATGACATTCCTCAGAGAAGATTGGTTATAGAGGTTCGTCTCCCCTTGGACAAATAGGAAAGTTTTACATGTACATTTATACATCTTACACAACTATGTTATTTATTAGTTGAATATGCAAACAATTTCATAGGGGAATGTTTAATATGGATATGTAGATGTATAGAAATATACACTTGCTCCTCATCTGACGAACGTTATGAGAATTATTGCAATAGTAATGTTGGAGCAAACAACTTCAAATCTGAGTAGACGTATTAACCAACAGACGAAACTGTAGAAAGTGTACGATTCGTAAATATGTAAAGTGTACAGTTTAATTTCCTGCACACTAAACGTTTACTTTTAAGAGAAGATAACTCCATACTTTATAGTCATAAGAATCAGGTTTAAATATTTAAACCATTGTAAACACTAATTCACTTGTAAGTGGATTATGCCTTCTTAACACGTTGTTTTTTTGCACTTGTTTAATTAGTTCTACCTTTCCGCATATTTAACTCGTTTTTTTTCACTTTAGTCTTGCTCAATTCCCATTTCCACTGCCTGTTACAGATACAATGCCTGAATGTGCCTAGTCATAATTTACTCGTGCCCCGTTTATTCACTGCACCATTTCTAATCAAATATGGAAGTAATTTTTGTTATAAAACTCAATTAATTTTGAAATCGTTAAATTAAACAAGCTTGTTTATAATTTTGGTCAAGCAAGTTTTGTGGAAAAAGCAGCCTCTCATTTGGAGAATAAATCTATTCGGTTGTTGTTAAATGTTATAACCTTGTTTGTTATGGCTTTCATATATTTCCACTTTTGACAGCAGTAACGTTGATTGATTGGAGTCATTGGTTATAAAAGACTGCAAATTAGCGATTAATCTTGATTTAACCAGAATTAAAGTCAGCATTGTTGCATACAACTTTTAATAATTGAAAAAAACAGCCAAAGTGTTGATGACTGGACTTGAACCAGAAGTCACAACAACAATATCTGGGTCTAGCAGGAGGTAATGTTGGAAGTAGTGAACTCTTCCACACAGACATCACATATTATATTACCTTATAGTTTCTAAGTGAGAAATATTATTATATTATTATTACTAATATATCGTAAGCATAAATATTTCATATTGTTGAAGGGGTAGCAATGATATGATCAAGACAACAGTGTGAGCAGCTGACTAACATCCTCATTTAAGTATCTCTGCTTGAATTCATATGACATTTAGGTATCTCTGCTTGTATTCATATGACATGAAATAGTTGGACAAGGTTAGATAAAGTGAGATGAATTATCACAAAACAATTTGATTACGGTAAGTGGTTTGAAATTATCTATCTGGTTTTATTTTTGTTTGTTCTCATATCTCAAAATAAACTTTAGCTATTATATATGTAGTCTCAAAAATATGGTCTAAAAGTGTCTTTGACCGCCTGGTAAAAATATTCTAGAGAGCTTGTACCCAGTAAAACAACTGCACGTCTAGGTTTTCTTGACAACCACAATTGTTTTCCATCGATCTGAGAGTTCAAGACTAAGCGTTACCTGACAGTAAGGCCAAGCATTACCTGACAGTAAGGCCAAGCGTTACCTGACAGTAAGGCCACTACATGGACACGTAGCTAAAACTATTTCTGCGCCACCTCACTTTGTTTCTGATAAAGAGAGGATAAGAGTGCTTTTGTGTCTAATGCTGCCAAGGCATATAGTTGTACAGTTTTGGCTACAAATGACAAGAGGCAAGGTATAACCCTCATTTACTGGCTTCTAGCTAAAACTAAAAACGATTTTCAGAAAGTTTAAAATTCTACCAAATACCTCAACGGCTGCCAGTTTAAACTTTAGCGCAATGACAGAAATTAACCAGCCGACGAGGCTCTCTTACACGGGCGGTCCGACAATCATTCATCACCTTCCTATTGACAGTTTCAGTTCTTTTTCAAAATTTATAGACACCAAATCCAACAATGTCCAGGTCAGTCTCTGCTGAAGATCACATGAAAATGTTGTATGCGAGATATTTTGTTTTATCTAGGCTGGTAAATCAACCCGATGCAGCATGCTGCAAGTCTATAGATCAAACACAATCCCAGGTAAAAGATCAACTATGCAGACATATTATGTTTTAGTATTGATCGGAAAGTGTGAAGCTGCAAGTAGATCGTCATTAGTGAAGAATAGGAAAGTCTAGTGCATCAGGAATATTCAGAGACTCAGTTATACAATGTTGTAAACGATTCACTCAAAAGAATGGAATGTAAAATTATCATATTGGAGTTGTCTGCTTTATGCTCAACTAAATTATGTTGAGAACATAACTCCCACAATACTTTTTAGTTTAAGGAGGATAACAGATTTTTATACAGCAACCTACGATTAGCAATTGAACAGACATCTTTCTCAAAACATTCTTTTCTACATATATAAGTATTATTGAATCCGCTCACATGTAATCGATAGATACTCTACAGTATTACCTGCTCCTACAGCTATCAATGAGTCGGTGTACATACAAGAGTGGGAGATAGAGACAATGGTGTCTACAGATACACAAACTCAAGTATAGAATAACCTACCTTTGATATTGTAGTTTGTACCTGCAGGAGCTAATACCTACCTGCAGATGATACCTACTGCATAGACACTGAACTAGAGACTAACATTTATTCACGACTGGACCGGAACCTAATTCTATTCGACATACCGTAGACGTTGATCTGAGGGAATACATTAAGCGTACAAGGTGAGACAATAACTCCCCATACTTCCGATCAGATCAACATCAACTGGAGGTTCTGTTAATTAGACGGAATTCAACATGCCAAGGACTGGTATGATCATAGAGCTGAACCAACTTTCAAAAATAACAATTGCAAGATTTTGTGGGATTTTCAACAGGAATGAATTTAGAAGGAGCTGGAATAAATAAAGCCAGCTCCAAGACCGAACATTTGATAAACCTGGAATGCATGTCAACTAAGTGAAATAGAAAAACATTTTGACAATCATTCTATGAAGTGTCAACATTCATTTCCACTGACAAATTAGCATTTCAGAAATTGTTACAGGAATTTCAAAACTTCCTGTCTTCATCGAAGCAGACAACTCCTGGATTGAATGCTGGAATGATTTTTGTATATTTGTGGTAATGAATGTCAACACATCCGGGAGTCGAAATGTTTTTCTTTGCCAGCATAGTTGTTATATTTTATTATGGTTTACTTTGTGGTTGTCATAGTAATCTCGCTGGTTGCGAGATTAGGTTCTTTTTGTCACGTTGTTGCGAGATTAGGCAGTATGGAGTTTTGCAGTCTTTTGGCAAGTGTGCCAGCCATTATTCTGAATGATGTCTTATTCTACCTAAATATACAGCAGATTGGTGACGAGATGATTCTATAGCCACTGCATTATTCTGCTGGTATGCCTACTGGAAGCGTAAGTGAATTCAAGCCGGAATCTGATGATTGGGCCACATACAAAACTAGACTTACATCGTGGTTGGTGGTAAATGACATTACAGAAGATGGGAAGAAGAAAGCTGCCTTAATTGCAGAACTTGGAGGTGATGCAGTACAGTTGCCGGCCAGCTTGTGCTCTCCTGATAAACTTGAAGACAAGGCTTTTGACCAGTTAGTAAAGTTCTTGGATGACCATTTCGGTAGGAGAAATGAAGCTGTTGAGGCCTACATTTTTGACACTCGTATCCAATCCCAATTTATATCTGACTTTATTCTAGCTCTCAAAAAATTTTCTACTCACTGTAACTTTGGTCCTACAGCCAACTGAAACAGAAGCTACATAACAGGCTTGTTGCAGGTATACGATCAGACACTACTCACCAAACACCGATCAGAGAAGTGCCTAAATTGACGTGGGATTCTGCAGTGACTCTGGCCTCGCAAATTGACGATTATCAAACCGGTGCAATGGCTAGACAGTTTGGTACAGCTGTGAAACTGAACGATGTTTATAGAGGAGGTCAGCAGTCTAATGTGCAAGATCCAGCTGCCAACAGGTCCCAGGGTTCCTCAAATTCAGCCCCTAACCCAGGAACACCCTCTAAAAAGACAAGTATTCACGTACCAAGTGCTGGAGGCGCGGTGGAACAAATCATAGTTCAGACTCTTGCCGTTTTAAGGAAACTACCTACCATACTTGTGGTTCTATTGGTCACATAAGTCCTATGTGTGCAGAGGGAGCTCGTGCTCAGGCTAATGTTGTGGATAATGCTCGAGAAGATGATAATTTTAACTTACTTATTGTTGCTAACACTTTGATGGTTGCGCATTTGAATACTAACAATCCTTACACTGCTCATGTACTTGTTAATGATGCTAGTTCGAAGATGGAGATGGACACTGGCGCTCCCATTTCACTTATACCTTACCATGTGTATCAGAGTAATTTCAGTGATGTGAAACTTACCAAGTCTGATGTTAATTTTTGTAGCTTCACAAGTGATGTGGTGAAATGCAATGGAAGATGTTAGTGTCCATGAAACACCACAATCAGACGAGAAGGCTATAGCTGCATGTGTTGGGGGCGTCACATTACACTCTGTTGGGCTTCGCATGGACTGGAAATCTATCACAAGCATAAGTGACCTAGATAAACTTTTATTTAAGTACTTTAGTATCTTCAAAGGGCAAGGTTTACTAGAGGGTTCCGCGACTAAACTTGAGTTGATCGAGGGGGCAATTCTAAAACGTACTAAACCTTATAGAGTTCCTATTGCAATGCAATCTACTGTAGATAAAAAGCACCAGATTGAGCTCAGTGATTAGGCAACTAGTTTGATATTTGTTTCGAAACCTGATGGTCCGGTTAGACCTTGGGGTGATTTCAAATCAACTGTAAACCCAATGCTCAAGTATGTTGCTCCACCCCAGATAAATGTGGATGATATCTTATGTGATTTCGCAGGCAATAAGTTCTCCTCAAACCTTGACTTTGCTCAGGCATACAATCAGATGGCTATTGATGAGAAATCTAAAGAGCTTCTAATATTAGTTACTCATCGAGGTCTGGTCTGATATACTCCTCTTCCTTATGGAATCAAGACTGCTCCTCGTGGCAGCGAGCTGTAAAACGAGTGTTAGGTGGCATGGAAGGTATTCATATTTACCATGATGACATTTTGGTAGCTGGTCGTACTGTCGAGGAACATAATCACCGATTAGAAATGGTGTTTAAAAGATGGCAGAGCATGGTCAGTAGTAATATATGAGCAGATCTCCCTACCAAGTGTTTTTTTGTGGATTAGACCTTGGAGTTTAGGCAATGGGTTACGACGTTGGATGAATTCGCCGAATTTATATTGTATTTTATTTGAGGGGTACTTGAGTGGCATTTGAGTGGCATTTAAGTGGCATTTGAGTTTTGATTAGTTTTTTACTTAATTTGAACTTATAGCATATACATTTTGAATGCATGACATTCAAGTTTTGATAATTTTTTTACATAACTCGAACTCATATGATATTTTGAGAGAGAAGAGAAGAATGAGGAGACTACATTGAATCAATATATGATTATATACATTTATTACATAATAAGTAGCAAAATATTCTTGTATAATATAGCTAGAGTTAGTAAATACTAAGTAATTCAAAGCACTACAACTTGTAATGACAATCAATGGTTGATAGTCTTTTTCTTTACAATGTTGTCATTGTTGTACTGATGTTATAACTTAGGAAGGAAGACTTCTGTTCTATGTACTTTTGATTCCATAATGAACTAAAATCAAAAGTTATGTATTAGTATAGGATGATTAAACAAAAATGTAAAATAATTACATGAATTTGAATTATAGTTCTTTTTACATTGGTTAGTTAACATTATATAGTAAAGGGAAGTAACTCACCAAGTTATATTGTTCGGTTTGTTTTTTCTTGAGCATAATTTTCATCAAGTGTTTTTGATTCTCTCTCTTCTATCTAAAGCAAAACAAAAAATAATTGCTTTATAAATAAATATTATCTAATCGGAAGTATTACTTATATCAGTTAGTTTACATTAAATAAAAAATACTCACTATGTTGTCTTGTCCGACATGCTCTTTTTGAATATAGTTTTCACCAGGGGGCGCTGGTTCTCTCAAAGATGTAGAAGATGTGTTTCCCACTCCCATTGAAAGCACTAAGACCTTGTTCTCAACAACCTCATCTGTAGTAAAGTACTTCATCTGGTTGGAATCATCAAGTTTGTTGGATAGGTTTTGAGCCGTTTCTATCGCTTGTAATGCTGTGAATGTGATTATATCATGTCGATGATAACCAAATCTACTAACTTCACGATTTCTTACAAGTATGACTCCTGTTCCAATTTGTTTGACGTTGCTAGCGTGTTTTTCAGGTATATATAGAACTCCCATCATCAAACCATCATATTGCAAACATCTGTAGTTTACCAGTAGCGCATTCATCACCACATCTCCATTAGGTAATGTTAACTGAGTTGATATTTGAGGAGATTCAAAACTGATTACACTTCCAACAGCAAATTGCGAGAGCGTTGCGATACGAACCATACTGATCAACTGAGTAGGTGTTTTTTTTTTTATTAATCTACTTAGCTGTTTAGCTTCCTCAAGGGAAATATTGGATGGGAAGTTGATAGGGTGAAAGATTGGATGCTTGTCTGAATCGAATCCCATAAAAACCACCAGTTTTGGAACATCTGGTTGTGTTGGAGCTAATTTGTTGTAATCCTCATTTCTCACCATAGACCTCACTTGTCGTCTGTTGCCAAATGTTTCGACATTGTAGCGGATAATGCATAAGTTTTTATATACATCCTCAGTTGGTCGTTCGATGGAGACTATCTCGAGAAGTGATGGCGTTTGATTTAAGTGAAGTGGTTGAAACCTTCCAATCATTACTCTGTCATTGGTATCGCAAGAATTGAGCAAACTAGCGGCATTTTTTGACAAGCAGGAAAGATGAGAAGGAGATGGTGCTTTCAAAGTCCAAGTATAGTCAATCGTTTTATTTCTATCCGAATCCCATGGCTTTGGTCGAATTGTGTTCAGTTTCCTTCTTATTATATGTGAATCAGGAGGGATATTTTCTTTATCATCAGAGTATGGTTCGAATGTTGAGAGAAATGAGGTATTACGGTCTTCATTCATATTCAGAGCGTTCAGTCGGAAGTTGGAACTGAAAAGAGAGTAAAAAATATGTAACAAATGGGTGGAATTTGAAAAATATTTTGAAAAGAATAAACTAACTAGATATTTATAAAATAAACACATAATCAAAACCATAATAATTTTTCTGATGCGTTATGGTGAAACTATTTGATCTTTTATTAATAAGAACAAAATATTAAAACATAAAATTAACTTTCTGAAGCATTATAGCAAATCTAGTTGAAGTTTTTATCAGTATATGTTAAAGAATTATTTAGTGATTCTCACCTTATTGAGTTTCAAGTAAATGTAGTAGTTGGTGTGTAGATGTTGCTTCCTTGCTAGCTATTGTAGAACTGGATGCTTTCTGTGTGAAAACACTGGTTCTTAAATAGCTAAAGCTGTACTAATTAACCCTATGAAACCTTTATAATATATCTATGACTCAGCAGTTTTTTCACGCGATATTCCCGCGAAAGCTTTGGTTTTTATTCGCGTGAAAATTATTTTTTTTACTCCCGCGAAAGCAATGGTTTCTATTCGCGTGAAAATAAACTATTTATTCCCGCGAAAACATTGGTTTGTATTCGCGTGAAAATAAAATATTTATTCCCGCGAAAGCAACGGTTTCCATTCGCGTGAAAATGAAGTATTGATTCCCGCGAAAGCTTTGGTTTGTATTCGCGGGAAAATAAAATTTCTATTCCCGCGAAAGCAACGGTTTCCATCTGTGTGAAAATAAATTATTTATTCCCGCGAAAACATTGGTTTGTATTCGCGTGAAAATAAAATATTTATTCCCGCGAAAGCAACGGTTTCCATTCGCGTGAAAATGAAGTATTGATTCCCGCGAAAGCTTTGGTTTGTATTCGCGGGAAAATAAAATTTCTATTCCCGCGAAAGCAATGGTTTCTATTCGCGTGAAAATAAACTATTTATTCCCGCGAAAACATTGGTTTGTATTCGCGTGAAAATAAAATATTTATTCCCGCGAAAGCAACGGTTTCCATTCGCGTGAAAATGAAGTATTGATTCCCGCGAAAGCTTTGGTTTGTATTCGCGGGAAAATAAAATTTCTATTCCCGCGAAAGCAACGGTTTCCATCCGTGTGAAAATAAATTATTTATTCCCGCGAAAACATTGGTTTGTATTCGCGTGAAAATAAAATATTTATTCCCGCGAAAGCAACGGTTTCCATTCGCGTGAAAATGAAGTATTGATTCCCGCGAAAGCTGTGGTTTGTATTCGCGGGAAAATAAAATTTCTATTCCCGCGAAAGCAACGGTTTCTATCCGTGTGAAAATAAACTATTTATTCCCGCGAAAACATTGGTTTGTATTCGCGTGAAAATAAAATATTTATTCCCGCGAAAGCAACGGTTTCCATTCGCGTGAAAATAAAGTATTGATTCCCGCGAAAGCAACGGTTTCCATTCGCGTGAAAATAAAGTATTGATTCCCGCGAAAGCTTTGGTTTGTATTCGCGGGAAAATAAAATTTCTATTCCCGCGAAAGCAAGGGTTTCCATCCGTGTGAAAATAAATTATTTATTCCCGCGAAAACATTGGTTTGTATTCGCGTGAAAATAAAATATTTATTCCCGCGAAAGCATTGCTTTGTATTCGCGTGAAAATAAATTTTTTATTCCCGCGAAAGCAACGCTTTCCATTCGCGTGAAAATAAATTATCTATTCCCGCGAAAACATTGGTTTGTATTCGCGTGAAAATAAAATAGTTATTCCCGCGAAAGCAACGGTTTCCGTTTGCGTGAAAATAAAATAATAATTCCCGCGAAAGCATTGGTTTGTATTCGCGTGAAAATAAATTTTTTATTCCCGCGAAAGCAACGGTTTCCATTCGCGTGAAAATAAATTATTTATTCCCGCGAAAGCATTGGTTTGTATTCGCGTGAAAATAATTTTGTTATTCCCGCGAAAGCAACGCTTTCCATTCATGTGAAAATAATGCTGATTCATAGCAGTGCAACTTAAGCTATATAAGAAGCACTGTTTTCATACAGAAAGCATTCACTTCATCGTTAGTAACTGAAGGAAGAAGATCTACTACATCATCATCTACTACAGCCCTCCTTCATCATTTGAGTTACATAGGAAACAGCTGAAGTTCAAACAACTATGTATATAATTCATCTAATTCAAAGAACAACAAGTCTTCATTTATGATGTAAGTATTTATATTTCGTTTTAATTGTAATCAATTTAAGCGTGAAGACATTTTCTGAACAAAAAACAAGATTATTCACTATTTAAGATATCAAAAAATGTTGTATGTAAGTTTTAATTATGGTTATTCTTATTATTTCAGGGCTTCAAAATGAAAAAAGTACTCCTTCTTCATCCGAATTTTATAGAAAGCAGCTCTCAAGTTCAAACTAACTGAAGGAAGAAGATCTACTACATCATCATCTACTACAACCCTCCTTCTTCATCATTTGAGTTACATAGGAAACAGCTGAAGTTCAAACAACTATGTATATATTTCATCTAATTTAAAGAAAAACAAGTCTTCATTTGTGATGTAAGTATTTATATTTCGTTTTAATTGTAATCAATTTAAGCGTGAAGACATTTTCTGAACAAAAAACAAGATTATTCACTATTTAAGATATCAAAAAAATGCTGTATGTAAGTTTTAATTATGTTTATTCTTATTATTTCAGGGCTTCAAAATGAAAAAAGTACTCCTTCTTCATCCGAATTTTATAGAAAGCAGCTCTCAAGTTCAAACTAACTGAAGGAAGAAGATCTACTACATCATCATCTACTACAACCCTCCTTCTTCATCATTTGAGTTACATAGGAAACAGCTGAAGTTCAAACAACTATGTATATAATTCATCTAATTTAAAGAAAAACAAGTCTTCATTTGTGATGTAAGTATTTATATTTTGTTTTAATTGTAATCGATTTAAGCGTGAAGACATTTTCTGAACAAAAAACAAGATTATTCACTATTTAAGATAACAAAAAAATGCTGTATGTAAGTTTTAATTATGTTTATTCTTATTATTTCAGGACTTCAAAATGAAAAATGTACTCCTTCTTCATCCGAATTTTATAGAAAGCAGCTCTCAAGTTCAAACTACTAGGAATATCATTCATTTTAATTCAAAAGAAAGACAAGTCTTCATTTCTGATGTAAGTATTTACGTTCTATTATAATAGTAATCAATTCAAGTATATTGAAAAAAAATTGAAACCTTAGTCTTTTTTTATTTTTTGCTATAAAGCATTATCATTTTTTTTTAGAATAACAACGAACTAGATCAAAGGAAAAAAACTTTCCAACAAAACTTCAACTTGAGTAATAACTGAAGCTACTACTTATATTATATATAAATAATGTGTCGAGTAACAAACAACAGATATGTAGCAAACACTATTTATAATGAAAAAAGAGAAATGCAAAAAACTCGAAATTGTTTTGAAAATACTAAAGACCGCGCTGAATGGATAGATGATAGTTTACTCGTTACTTCATCGTTGTTTTTACAACGAACTTTTCCTGATACCACTGCAATAACTTATGTCGTCGCAACTTATCCGGATAATCACTGTAGTCTTTTGTCATTAAAATTACAAAAAACTATTGCGCAACTTTCCCCATCGGACTTTTTCAAGTTCATTTACAATGAACTCTCTTTTTATGAAAGAGAGGCTTTAATGCTTGATGAAAGTTATCGAAGAAAATCATTTCTTACAAATTGGAGACGAGTAGGTAAACATTGTGGTGAAAACATGGCTGCAGCTGGTTTCTATAACCTTGAAAAAGACAACGCTGTTCGATGTGTTTTTTGCCAAGGGGTATTACTAAACTGGAAGGATGAAGATGAACATCCGATGAAAGAACACGCTAAAAGTTTTCCGTTTTGTCGATTTGTTAGAGGGTTTAACACTCACAATCGTCTGTATAGACCTAGGAAACTACTTGCAGATGAAATGAAAAACATCTCAATTGTCAAAAGTTATACGATGGAAGAACAAAAGACCAGAAGAGGAGATTTAACTGCAGAAGTATTACCTCTAGGTATATCAATTGATCGTGCTGATACACCACGTTTTGCTACTGAAACATCTAGAGAAGACAGTTTCAAACAATGGAAGGGTAAAGTCTCCATGAAACTCCTTTCCAATGCAGGTTTCTACTATACTAAGTTCGGAGATAGTGTAAAATGCTTCTTTTGCTCAGGTGAACTTAAAGAATGGAAAGAGAGTGATCTACCATGGGAGGAACACTGTCGATGGTTCCCAGACTGTTATTTTTTACTCGGGAGTAAAGGTGAAGAGTATGTTGAGGATGTTTACATGCGAACGGAAAAAGGCAAAAGGTGTAAGCGACGGGTTGAAAAATATCGAGAAAAAGTAAAACAAATAACGCACAACAATGACACCGAAGAAATGAAACTTATTTGCAAAAAACTAGGATACAGTCAAAACGATATCGAACAAGTTTTAGTGTTAAATGGAAAACCTTTTGAGCGAATAGGTTTTATGATTGAAGCCTTACATATTTTTGAAAATGATTTTACAACTGTTGAGAATTCGTCAACACTGTTAAAAAATGATGCTAAATCAATTGATTCGTTAAAAAAAGATAAAGATCCACTGTTAAAAAATGATGCTAAATCAATTGATTCGTTAAAAAAAGATAAAGATCAGACTAAGCAAAGCAAACTCGCTCAATGTGTGTCTGAGACGCATGAAAAAAAAGTAATTGCAAATCATATCTCTCTTCCATGTGGTCATCTCATTTACTGTAGTGAGTGTAAGGAAAAAGCGCTTACTGAATGCTCATCAGAAGTAAAACCTTGCCCAATCGATGGTTGTCAGGTTGAAATTAAAGCATTTATGAAGATCTACATGAGCTAGCATAACAATTAACCTCAAAAAAAAGAAAAAGTAATGAATGATTAAATAGGTGCTTCAATTTGAAAACGTATCATTCGCGTTTTGTAATTTAACGGAATAACAACAAATATGTTACGTGTTGAAGACTTTGCTCACCAAGAAGCTTCCGATGCTATAGGACCTAAGACTTTTTTGGCTGAGGTTTCTGATGAAATGTTGAGGATTTATTTTACGGAGGAATGTGTATACTGTGTACTAGGAGGAAGTTTTTACAAGCAAGCAACCAATCTATCGCTACTAAACTGTTACTGTTCACACGTTGATGACAAATGTATCACTTGTAAAAGATATGCTGAAATGGTTGAAGGCGCTACACCCACCAAAAAAGAATTGGGTGATGCTATCGACTGGATTGATAGAAGACAAGTTTTGAAAAATGCTAAAATGGGTTTTTTGGTGCATGATGAATGGATTAATGCTTTTTTGGATCTTTCCACTGATGATTTGAAGTCTCCCTTTTTGTTAACAAATTTGAGAGCACGATTAAATCCCTACCTATTACCTACTAGTCAGAGCAAACTGGCTTATCAACGACTAAAGGATAAATTACTTGCGATAGCAGAAGGATATCCATACGCTTACACTCTTGATGAAAAAGAAGACTCAGTCAACCCGATAATAACTATTGATTCGACAAATGTATCTGAAGACTCATAAAAGAACTGCTACAAAAAAAGTTGCTTCATTTATCTCTGAACTACAGCAGAAACATGAGTGGAAAAACTCAAGGATTCAAGTCAATTGGTACATTGGCTGATTTTGTTCCTAAGTTCATAAGGACTCATTTTGAACACATTCCTTTAGAGCGTTCGAATCCTCTTTTTGTTCAACTCATCACCGAAGAAGTATTTTATTTTGTGTTAGGATTCAATCTAGTTCGTAAATCAATACAAAGCATGCTTTTGAGCTGTAATTGTATTTCAAGAGCAAATCCTCTCGAATGCTTAAACTGTTCTAGGAGCTTTGATCCAAAAGTATGCTGTCCGCAAGACAAGTTGATAGATTTTGAAGATCTCAAAAGAGCGATTGAACTGATTGATATAAAGCAATGTTTGAAAGATGCTGAACCGGGTGATTTGATAGATATTTCGATTTTAAGAAGTTTGACTTCATTTCGCTGGACAGAAACACATGTTCTTTTGTCTCAATCTCGATTGGAACCATACTTACATTTTGGTAACCACTTTGATGAGATTGTTTCACATCTTCAAAATCGGTTGAGAGAGCTGAACAAGCCGCTAGCCTCTTACGTATAAATAGAAAAAACATCAAGAAAGAAAGTATTCAACTTTCAACACTGAAAGCAAAAACATTTTAAAAAATGAGCCGCGTATTTATCTTGCTACTGGCACTAACATTTCCCAATGTTAGTGGAGTATTCTATACCAACGAAATTGATGAATGTATAGCCGGAGCTATGGATAAAAATGATGTCTTGTTTTTTTCACCTTTCGAAAGGACTATACGATATAAAGATGAAAATGGAAAAAACTGTGTGCGACTCTACCCTCCCGACTTATTATATTGTGGTTTTTTCATCCCTCAAAGCGCTTCTTGGATCTGCAAGGACATAACTTCTACAGATTCTGTGCCTTGTGATACACCAACAAAATACACTCTGAATCAGGAGGAATGCGCAATAGGGGTTAAAAATAATACGGAAGGTCTTACTCAAAATACAAAACTATTTTGGAATGATGAATTATGTGTATTTGAATACAACACCTCACGTTTGATTTGTCCACCAACAGAAGAGTTTGAGACAACCAACTTTGCATGTGTGGAATGCAATCGTTTGACCAACAAGGAGCCAAAAATAGCTACTATCATCACTAACATCAATGGTATTGAAGGTGTAAATTTGTCATTTTCGAGTTTTGAAAGTTTGAAGTCTGTTCAAAACAAGATTATCATCAGTATCACATGTCAAGGAGATACCAAAGACAAATGCAATCCCAAGGTTATAAATATAGAGCTTTAGTTGAAGCATATTAACCAAAGACCACCGAAATGCAAGACAGTTAACTCTAGATGATGAAAGCATAAACTAGGTTAAAAGTCTCTCTCTCTGAATAAAAAAATGAGATATTGCATCTATCTCCTATTATTCCCAATCCTAAGCGGTTATTGTCTTGTAACAGAGTTTAAACCATTCACTTTATCTCATAGAGCGTCTGGATGTTTTCGGGGAATTCTTAATATGGAAGCGGTTGATTCAGTAACTCGTATTTTAAGAAAAAACTTAAAATATCGTATGCTTAGACTCACATGTTTCATGGAACCTGCTCACCTACGTAGAAGCTGTGACACTTATGATATGTGGCCTCAACACTACTTTGTTTGCAAAACCGATGAAGCTTTAAATTACATTCGTTTATACGATGAAGGATTACTAACTACGACTCGAAGAACAACTCCAACAACAACCACTGCAACTCCACATACAACGACAACAATCACCACAACTCCACAGACAACGACGACAACAACCCCGACGACAACCACTACAAACAAGCCAGTAGTTCCAGCTTTATCACCATCAATTCCATCTCTTCCACAAGCTCTGGGTTTAGTCGATTTAATTTTGGAACAACCAAGCCCTACAAACTCTACTATATACAATTCTGAAGAAATCGAAACTACTACTGATTGTGTGTGTGATAGATACATCATATGCGAAAACAATTCAGTATCAATTACAAATTCAACACCGTCGATTTATAGAGTTTTTATTTATAATGATTTGGAGGGTTTTTCAAAACTTTCTCTGTCTATATCGGAAAATAGTAAACTTAAGCTTGAAGAAAATCTTCTCATCATCATTGAACCTGAATGTGATGATATTTCTTGTAAAGTCATCAAATACTTTACAAATTAAAAAGTTTTTATAGACTTTAACTCTATATATTCAACTTATTACACTCTATTATGATATCTATTTTATCACATTCTCCTTTTTTGTAAATTTGTACAATTAGATGAAATTTAACCATTTAGAGAATGATTTCTTTTTGCAAAAAATTTATGAAAATTGAATGAAATGAAAAAAGACTATGTATTAATTGTTATTACTTAGTATTTACTGACTCTAGCTATATTATATGAGATTTTCCCTACTTATTACACAATAAATGTATATATTCACATATTCTTTCATTTTTAATCACTGTATTTATTCAATGTAGATATATCTCCTCTCTCTCAAGATATCATATGAGTCGGAATTACAGAAAATTATCAAACCTTAAATGCCTTACATTCAAAAATCTAGATACCCTATGAGTTATAATTATGTATACAGTTATGTAATAATTATCATAACCTAAATGCCATACATTCAAAATTTAGATACCATATAAGTTCAAATTAAGTAAAAAAATAATCAAAACTCGAATGCCACTTAAATGCCATTCAAATGCCACTCAAGTACCCCTCAAGTAAAATACAATATAAACTCGGCGAATTCATCCAACGCCGTAACCCATTGTCTCAACCCCCAGATCAAATCCACAAAAAAACACTTGGTAGGGAGATCTGCTCATATATTACTACTATGGTCTACAATTGAAATTGTCAAAATGCTCGTTCCTCAAATCTGAGGTTAACTACTTGGGCCACAGGATAGATGAACGTGGTAAAAGACCACTACCTGCTAGGATAAGTGGTATTTTGCAGATTGATACTCCTAGAGACAAGTCTAAGGTTAGGTCTTACCTAGATCTTCTTAACTTCTATCGACGATACTTACCAAACTTAGCTGCAATTGTTGCACCTATGTCTGCCTTGTTAAAAGACCGCGTCAAGTTTGAGTGGACAAATGATGCTAACCAGTCTTTTGAGAAGTTAAAAGAAGTTATGCGTACCAGTGGCATGTTGGTCCATTATGACCCTAACCTACAGGTTAAGCTGACATGTGATGCTTCTAGGGTAGGCATAGCAGCTGTTCTGTCGTACACACTGTAGATGATGTGGACTGACCAATACAGTTTGCTTCACAGAAGCTTACCTCTGCACAGACACTTTATCTGCACATTGAGCGAGAAGGCCTAGCAATTGTGTTTAGTTACGATAAGTTTAGACATTGTCTGTATGGTCATCATTTTGTTCTTGTGACGGATAACTAAGCGCTGAGCAAGATTTTTGCTCCGGATAAAGGGTTGCCAGTTATGACGGCTGAACGTATTCAACACTGGGCACTTGAATTTTCAGGTTACAATTACAGTGTTGAATGGCGTCGTAGCGCAGACAACGAAGCTGATTTTCTGTCTAGATATCCTTCTGGGGAGGAAACAGTTGATCTTGGTGAAGAAGACTGCTTTTGTGTTCAAATTAGATGGGCTTTGACTTCCAGTTACCTCATCACAGGTGTCTAGAGCAATTTGTAGAGACAGGTTAGTCAATGAAGGTTGGCCAAACAAGTTGTGTGCTGCTGATTCAGAATTGTGCTCGTTTTTTACTCGTTGAACAGAGCTGTCGGTCATGTCAGGTGTAGTAATTGAAGTGGGGAAATAGAGTTGTTGTTCTGCATTTCCTTCAACATGATGTTTTACAGAAACTCCATGTAGGTCACTTAGGTATGTCTAAAATGAAATCAGTAGCTAGGTTGTGTGTTTGGTTGCCCGGTCTTAACAAAGTAATTGAAGAAGCGTGCAGAGCCTTGAGGCATGCATGTCCACTAGTAATGACTCTAAGGTAGCTAACCATCACCCATGGTTTCCTTCTTCAAGACCATATCAGCGAGTCCATATTGATTATGCTGGTCCTATTGAGGGTGGTAAGATGTTGTGAGTAGTTGTGGACTCGTTCACTAAATGGCCTCAGGTATGTGTTACAAAAAGCATGTCTTCACACAGTACTATTAACCAATATTTGCTCGATGGGGTATCCCTGAAGTGCTAGTCGGTGACAATGGCCCTCAGTTTTGTAGTAGTGAATTTGAGGCCTTTACAGCTCACCTCGATATTATAAGCAAATGTGGTGCTCCTTATCACCCAGCAACCAATGGGCAGGCACAAAGGTTTGTGCAAACTGTAAAGAAAGGGTTGAGAGCTGCTAGTTCTGAGGATCGTAATCTTCACTAAAGGTTGCATCAATTTCTGATGGCCTATCGTAATGCACCTCATTCTACGATAGATCAGAATCCTGCTCAACTCATGTTAGGACGTTCCCTTAGGTCTAGGTTAGATTATGTGAAACTAGAGTTTCTATCAAAACAATTAGAAATCACCCAGGGTACACCAATCAGGGAATTAGAAATAGGAGAACATGTATGGGTCAGGTGTTACTAGGGTGCTGCCAAGTGGAAGCAAGGTATAATCTTGGATAAAATTGAACTGCTATGTTATTATGTCGAAGAAGATGGGAAAAAGTGGAAGCGTCACATCGATCAACTCAAAAGTCGGAAACCAGATTCTGATTTGCCAGTTCAGACTGAAACCCAACTAGATAGTAATGTACCTTTACTAGGCCAACTGCCATATGCTGTGCTTCTTAGAAATCTGCCACGAGAGTCAACCGGTCATCCAACCAGCCGGTCTCCCCTCCTCGAGTGGGTGTGGCCACTCCACGAGTGCACCATTGACTTTCCGTTACACCTTTAACTGTGAGTAGCAATTCAGATTCTAATGTTTCAGAGCATTGCACCACCTCACCTGCACTTAGGCGTTCAACCAGAGTTAGAGCGGCACCCAAGCGTCTTAATCTGTAAAGGGAGAATATTATGCTATATTTTATTACAGTTTACTTCGTGGTTGTCATAGTAACCTCGCTGGTTGTGAGATTAGGTTCTTTTTGTCACCTTATTGCAAGATTAAGCAGTATTATTATGGAGTTTTGCAGTATTTTGGCTAGTGTGCTGGCCGTTATTCTGAATAAAGTCCTATTTTAGCTAAATATACATCAATAGTTAAAGTAAGGTGGTGGTGATGACTTCAACAGAAGAAACTGGAAGTGGTCACCAAGGGTGTGATGAGGATGTAAAGTACGGACTCTCACATCAAGACTCCATATGTCCCTCCACGTCGGGCACCACTGGAAACTGGGACTACTAGGCTGATCATATGGGGATCTATGGGAGGATAAACCCTGAAAAAAGCCAGAAAGGTGACATCATGTGAGGGCAGTGTGTATATAAACCTACAGCACTCCTGACCAGTCACTGCGACAGCTGCGGATCTATACTCGTCTCGGTCTCACCTAGCCAGTTTAGAAACCCCCCAGATTGTTGAAAGGGCTGCTCTGACAACTTGCAAAACTCAGAGTAGCCTTACAAATCTATTGCAAGCTATTTTCCAATTCAAATCATGAAGTCTCGACATCCTGTACCCTCAACTTTCTGAGGGTACACGCGGAGTAGGAAGCCCAAAGGTAAGATACAAGGACACTATCAAAAGAAACCTGAAGGACAGGCAGATACCTATTGTATCCTAACAGAGTCTCTCCCGAAATAGAGATGGTTGGAGACAACTGAGAAGAGGACGAAACTCGTCATCATGATGATGATGATCATCGGCTACGATGGACAGCTAACTACTACTAGTGAAAGTAAACCTACAATGGCATGTTGATACCAACCAGAGCCAAGAGTAGTTCAACTCTTAAATAACTATTGTTAGTTTTAAGTATATATTTTTACTGGTTACGAGTTGTAGTATTCTCTCAGATATATAAAACGTGTATTTAATTAAATGTAGTTAACAAACAACATACCACCAGTCAAATAAAATAGTAGTATTGTACAGGATTTTAGTAGTTGCGGTATTGCGCACACCTATACAACTCCCCACAATCACAAGTGCAATGGTAGTGGCTGTTCGGCCCTTTTCTGTAGTCAGTCGGTGCAACAAAGGTCGACTTGTCTGTGCCGAAACATCGGGTGAGTAGGAATGCTTGGCACTGTACACCGACAAGCGGGAATACACAGCAAGGATCGAGTTGATCGATTGCTTTCTACCAAGGTTCCTTACTGCACTGATAGTCGGTAGTGCAAGCTGTAGTCTGTATCCTGTGCTTATTGTTTGTGCTACTGACTAAGTCTGTGTAGTAATAAACAATCATTTGAGGCTCACAGTTGCTCTGACTTTATTATCGATGACAGCCATATTTATATGCATGATTACATAATAAAAAGTAATACACAATGGATGCCACACCTCACACAAATAATTGGTCAGAGTGGGCCAATAGAACAATATGGGTGGTAGTAACATATTCGCATGAGTGCTCGCACATGGTAATTATATAAGTTTACATGTGTACTGAAAATTAATAATAAATGCATAGAATTACTTATGTTCGAGTGTCAACATAGAACTGCTTAGATTGGCAAGAGTGTATGTAGTGGCGATTGTTCGTATGGCGTCCCTAACACACTTCCCCCCATTGGCAACATTACGCCAATAACAAAAACTGGGGTACGGCATAGAACATTGTTACATTAGTCGGTTGCTTACAGTGTACTTTTCTCCTTCTTTATTTTCTCCTTCAGCTCCTCGACACGATGTAGTCGTCGGTATGCCTCCTTGGTGATTTGGTACATCTCCTCTTCATACCTTTTAATACGCTGTAGTTTCTCCTCTCGCCTTTCCTCCTCTCTCCTGGGAGATCTCTGCCTTGCTATCGAGTGCTGCCTGTCAGCCTTTGGGCATGGGGTACTTTCTTTGGTTGCGTGACTGGCCTTTGGTAGTTCTAGCTTCATAATCTTGGACGGTGGCTCGTCGGTACGTGGTCCCAGTCTGTGTTTGATGTTATTGTTTGGTGCACTATCTTTTGTGGGAATGGGTGTGCCAAATGCCGCTGGCTTTCTCCATCGGATGTAGTGGCAAAAGTCATCATAAGATGCTGCGTCGACTTCATAGAGAGGTCGGGAGTCTCCGCCGTGGGCAAGGTCACCGTCTTGTTGTCTAATGTGTCTTAGTATACTGTCTCGGGAGCTACTTTTCTTGCCACACTTACAGAAGTAGAACACATAATGCTGTCGAGTGTGGTAGATGATCCTCTTCCTTGGCAGCCGTAGTCGACAGACTGTGCATTCCCACTCGTCGGTGGTGGCGATCTGTTTGGCGGCTCGTTTGATGGCCTCTCTGGTGGCGTCGGTAATCCATACCTCTGTTGGCTTGGCTGTCGGTGGTGGAGGTATTGCTACTTTCTCCTCTCTCACCCGACATCTGGCTGCTCCCTGCTCTGGCACTACCACTCTTCTTACCCTAGTTGGAGATACGGCATTAAACATCTCCTTCTGAGGCACCCGACTTCTGCTCTGTCTCTCTTCTCTTGCTACTATTCTTGCTGCTACGTCGGCATCCTCTTCAATTGATATGTAGCCGTCGTTCTTCTCAGCCATTTTTTCTTTAAATAAATTAATTACAGCAATTATCTTCTGTAGATCGTTATCTATCTGTGGTGCTGTCGCTGGCGAGAGTGATTCTTTTTTCCCGCAGCGTTCGTTGTTATCAACTCTGTCATTGGTTGATTTCTCCTCCCCTTCTTTTGTTTCAAAGTCCCACGTGGTATGACGTAGTGGCTGGGGGGCGTCGCTGTGGTTGTGTTTATGTGGTGGACGTAACTCTATGCTTCTCTGTTGGGGAGTTGTCTGTCCTTTACCCTTTTCGTCTTTTATTTGGGTTTGCACCCCTGTTTTGGTACCCCCACCGACATTGAATGGTTGTTTTGTCGATATATTTATTCCTAGCCGATTTTTGGTGTCCTGGCTATCTGTCCATGGTTTAGGGATAGTTTTTTTCTGCTCTTTCACCTGGTGGTGGTTTAGAGTTGCTTTCTTTCCCTCTAGCATGGTAACAGTGGTAGTCAGTGAATTTCACTGGCTGCCTTCTGTTTCTTTGTGGTCTCTCTGGAGTGGTGTTGGCTTGACTAGGTAGTGCCGGCCAGCTTTCGTCATCTAGCTGACTGGTTCTCTCAGCTACCTGTTCTGGGGCTACCTCGCCTTCTCTGGGAGTTACTGGCCTCGTGACCTCTGTCCTTTCCTCTGTTCTTTCTTCTACTATTTCTGCTGGTGTTGGGTCAAGTTCTGGTGGCATTGCTGCTGGTAACTCGGCCTCTTGGTGTGTTGTGCCCAGTGGGTTGGGGGCTTCTGCCGCTGCCGGGGGTCCCGGCCTAGGGGGTGTCGGCTCCCTGGGGAGTTGTCTCTCCTCTCTCTGGATTGGTTGCCTTCGTCTGTAGGCGCCACGCATGTTAGGTCGCACCGCCTGTTCCCTGCTGGTGGGTGCTCGGCCGACAGTCCCTTCACATGTCCTGTATAATTTCAGCCGTCGCCCGTTCTGTACAAAACCTTGGCCGTCCTTTTCCAATCGATAGGTATGGTTAAGGTAGGCGTGTGTAATTGTGTATGGCCCTACGTAGCTAGGCTGTAATTTTGGGTTGCTACCCTTTGTTCTGCGACGGTTCTCTATCACCACCAGGTCTCCTTCTTCGAACCGGGGCGGCTCTCCCGTCTCCTCCTGTCGGATCTGGTGCTGCTGTTGCCTGACATAGTCATGCGCCATTTGTAGGTTCTCCTGGACGTGTCGGGTATGTTCTGTCAGCCCATGACTGTCCAATGTGGGAGGGGAACCGGTCAGCTGGTCCGGAAGTCGAACCTCTCTACCAAGCATCATCATGTTTGGTGTTTCTTTCGTTGTTGAGTTGGGGGTGCCTCTGCATGCACGCATGATCTGTGGAAGCAACTGGTCCCATTCGTCCTGCCCTTTTGTTAATATGAGGGTTCGGAGGGCGTCCCCAAGCGTCCGGTTTTGGCGTTCAACCATGCCGTTCCCTTGTGGGTGGTAAGGCGTGGTCCTGGTCTTTTGTATCCCCCAGAGTGTACACAACTCTGCTAGTATGACAGATTCGAATTGTGCGCCCTGGTCTGTGTGCACCTGTTCGGGCAGTCCCCAGTAACTGAAGACGCGCTCGTCTAGTGTGCTGGCCACGGTGGGTGCTGTGGCGTCGGGTATGGCAATTGCATCTTGCCACCTGGTGAAATGGTCTGTCAGCACCATTATCCATCTGTTTCCTCTCTTCGTGAGGGGAAGGGGGCCCACTAGGTCCACCGCCAGTTTCTGGAAGGGTCTCCCAGCGTAGAGCCTCTGGCCTTCTGGTGGGGTGGGTTTCTTGCTCTTCTTAGCAACCTGACATATCTCGCAGCTATTTACCAGCCTGCGGGTCAGAGCGGACATGCCGGGCCAGTACCAGTCCAGCATCAAGCGTGCTCGGGTCCGGTGTATGCCGGCATGAGCCAGTTGGTGTGTGTCCCACACGGTCCTCTGTCTCCAGGATGGAGGACAGACTGCACAGAACTTCGTCCTGCCTTGTTGGTCGAACCTCATGACCAATACTTTGTCGGCGCGGATGCTCAGAGCCTCCTTCCTGTCGTACAGGATCCTGAGTTCAGAACTGCCTTCTTCGAGCTCTCGCCGGTTCAAGGTTCCTGGTGTCTGTATCTCTGCATACAGCCTGGCCACGGGGTGATTCCCGTCCTTCTGTGCTTGAGCCAACTCCTTCCCGCCAGTAGTGGGGTTGGTAACCATGAGGTTGACTTGTCCGGGTGGTGTATCTTGTTGTAACTCTGTGTGAGTAGGGCCACCGTCTCTTTGTTCGACTGCATTGCACTGTTTGCAATCGAGGCACTGCTCCTTCCTGCTGAGTCCATCGGCGTTCCCGTGACGGGATCCAGCCCGGTGCTCTAGCTTGTATTTAAACTCCGCCAGGATTTCTAGCCATCTGGCTATCTGGTTCGACGGCTCCTTGCGCCTACACAGCCAACGGAGGGATGCGTGATCCGTTCTGAGTTTGAACTCCTGTCCGTATAGATAGGGACGGAAATGTTTGACAGCCTTTACCACTGCCAGGAGTTCTCTGCGGGTCACACAGTAATTGCGTTCGGCTGGTGACAGCGTCTTGCTGTAATAGGCAATTACCCTTTCTTTTCCGTCTTGCTCCTGTGATAACACGGCTCCTAGTCCCACGGCGCTAGCGTCCGTGTCTAGAATGTACTGGAGTGTGGGGTCGGGGTACCCCAACACTGGTGCTTGGCTGAGGCCGACCTTTAACCGATCGAATGCCCGCTGCTCCTCTTCCCCCCATGTCCAGGGGATACCTCCTCCGGTGAGCACTGTCAAGGGTTTAGCTGTAGTGGCGTAGTCCGGCAGGTATTGTCGGTAGTATCCGGCGGTTCCCAGAAATGCTTGTAAAGCACGGACGTCCTTGGGTTCCTGCCATCTCTCTACCGCCGCAACCTTGTCTGGATCTGTGGCTACTCCTTCCGCACTGACTACGTGGCCCAGGTATCTTACTCGTTGGCTCAGAATCTCGCATTTCGAGGGCTTTACCTTGAGGTCCGCTCGTTGAAGGCGGGAGAGTACCTCTCCTAGCCGCTCTAGGTGTGTGGAGAAATCTGGGGCTATGATGATCACGTCATCGAGATACAGGAGTAAGGTTTTCCAATGCAGTCCCTTTAGAACCCTTTCCATCAACCGTTGGAACGTTGCAGGGGCCGACGTGAGGCCAAACGGTAGCACCTTCCACTTCCAGAGGCCACTTCGGGTGATGAAGGCCGATTTGTGCTGCGCGTCTTGGTCTAGTGGGACTTGCCAATAGCCGCTGGTTAGGTCAAGAGTGGAGAAGTATTTACTTCCGGCTAGCGCGTCTAAGGAGTCGTCTATTCGAGGGATCGGGTAGGCGTCCTGCCTTGTGACGTCATTTAATCTCCTATAGTCCACGCAGAACCTCCATGAATCGTCCTTCTTCCGGACAAGCACGACGGGCGAGCTCCATGCTCCGTCTGCTGGCTCTATCAGATCCTTAGCCAATAGCTCTTTTACCTGGCGTTCCGCCTCTGCCTCCTTCTCCGGCCCTAACCGATGGGGTGGACAGCGGATGGGTCGGGTTCCTGGCTCCGTTGGGATGGAGTGCTCGGCGAGGTGTGTCCGCCCAATGTCGCTGTCGCTCCGGCTGAACACGTCTTGGTAGTTTAACAGGAGTGTCCGTAGTTGTCTTTCCTCTCTTGTGTTCTTGCACCCTTGTCGTGCCTGTTGGAACAGGGCCTGTAGGTGGTCGGGAAGGTCACCATACATGGGTCCGGCTTGGGGTTCTCTGGAGGGAAGGGATTGTACCTCTTCTTGTCCGATGCCAGTGTACGTACCTATCACTTCGCCGGCCGGTATGTGGAGGGCGTCCTGTGTGGGGTTGATACACCGTACCAGTACTCGTCCTCGGCTGTCAGGGGTGTTTACGCTGGCAGCGAGCAGTAGTCCACCCTCTATGCTCTCGATTATCCCTTGTTCGCAGGGATCTCTGTCGGTGAGGTGACAGGAGACGGTAGCTTCGGCTTGAGGGGGTATGCTCGTGTTCTGGCGTACTTGAACTTTGGAGATCAGGTTTCTCCCATGCCTGTCTGTGCAAGTCAACTCTTGCTCCTGGATCCTTAGGATGGGTCTGTCGAATCCCATTTGGCAGTGGTGGTTAGTTAGGAAGGGCATACCTAAGATGATGTCCTCATTCACTTGACTGACGACGAACGTCTCTTTATACTTAACTTGGCGGATGCGGCCCGTCAGTGTGATGAGTCCATAGAACGGTAACCGAGTTCCATCCGCCATCAGCCCATGTGAATCGTAGTCTTGCAGGTGTTCTTTCACTCCATTTGGTAGCTGGTCGAATGTTCGCTTCGACAGTAGGTTGGTATTACAGCCCGTGTCTATCAAGTAGGACACGGCTCGTCCCTCTATTCGTCCCGGCAAGTAATAACTAGACTTGTAGGGACGCTCAATTTGGTTGAGGTGAACGGTCATAGGCTGTCGGTCGACCTCTGGGTCTTCCGGTGGTGGTGGAGTCTGGCTAGCTTTGTGTCGCGGCCGCCTCTTCTTTGTGGGGGGTTCTGTGAGCTCTTCGTCTTCTTCATCTGTAATCTCTTCCTCATATACTAGGGGTGTATATCGATTGGTTAGCGGAACAGGGGCGGGTGGCGTCGGCATGTACCTGGGGCGCCTGGTGCTTTCCTGAGCCTCTGTCCGGTGGTGCTGGAGTTTTCGTGTTTTCTCGGGTGCCCTGCTGCAACGAGTAGGTGGCCCTACTGTTGCGGGCCGTACCCGTTTCCCTGGACGCTGGTCCAGGGAGCCGTCCTGCATTCCTTTTTCAGGTGCCCTGTCCGTTGACACCCCCAGCATCTTTTGAGCGGGGGGTCTTTATTCTTGTTTTTTATCTCTGCTACCTCGCGGCTCAGTTCTGCTATGCTGGCCATCAGCTTTCCCAGCGGATCCTCTACCTCCTTGCAAGCGGCTGGTGGTACCTCCTCTTGCTGGTCTTCGTGTACCACCCGTATATTGGTGTGTGTCAGCGGCTGGTGCTGGATTTGCAAAAATTCATTTCCCGCTTGTATGGCTTCCTCCACTGTAGCCGGCCGAATGGCCAGTAGGTGCCTCTGTAGGTATGTGTGACCTAGCGTGCTTTGAAATGTTTGTAACGTCAGCTCGGTTCTATTCTGTTGGGGGAGGTCTTGATACGCTGCCTCTATTAGTTGTTCCACTGTAAGAGCGTGCTCCCTTAAGGTGTCTCTTTGTGGCTTCCGATAGTGCATCAGCTTGTTCTGAGCTTCGGTTCGGGTGAGTCCGAAGCTGGCTCGTAGGGCATGCATGATAGCCTGTAGTGTCAGGCTACGTCCACACTGTTCTGCTTTTCCTAGCAGCGACTGTCGGAGGTGTATGATCGTCTCATCCTCTGTCCATCTGTTGGCTCCGGCTACTTCTTGAAAGCGCTGTAAAAAGTAGTTAACATCACCTTCTCCATTAAATTTTGGAGCCTGGAATTTGTTCTTGTTGTTGGTGACCGTCATTCTATCTAGAATGTCGGTCAGGGTGCCCATAATGTGCATGGGTGCTCCCTCTCTGTCTGTGCTGACTGCCCTACGTCGGTTGGCCATCTTTCTGTCACTTTATTGCCTTTTTGTGTACTGGTGTGGGAGTTATCTTCTCTGGGAACTGTCGGAATCCCACTGCTGCCACCACTGTACAGGATTTTAGTAGTTGCGGTATTGCGCACACCTATACAACTCCCCACAATCACAAGTGCAATGGTAGTGGCTGTTCGGCCCTTTTCTGTAGTCAGTCGGTGCAACAAAGGTCGACTTGTCTGTGCCGAAACATCGGGTGAGTAGGAATGCTTGGCACTGTACACCGACAAGCGGGAATACACAGCAAGGATCGAGTTGATCGATTGCTTTCTACCAAGGTTCCTTACTGCACTGATAGTCGGTAGTGCAAGCTGTAGTCTGTATCCTGTGCTTATTGTTTGTGCTACTGACTAAGTCTGTGTAGTAATAAACAATCATTTGAGGCTCACAGTTGCTCTGACTTTATTATCGATGACAGCCATATTTATATGCATGATTACATAATAAAAAGTAATACACAATGGATGCCACACCTCACACAAATAATTGGTCAGAGTGGGCCAATAGAACAATATGGGTGGTAGTAACATATTCGCATGAGTGCTCGCACATGGTAATTATATAAGTTTACATGTGTACTGAAAATTAATAATAAATGCATAGAATTACTTATGTTCGAGTGTCAACATAGAACTGCTTAGATTGGCAAGAGTGTATGTAGTGGCGATTGTTCGTATGGCGTCCCTAACAGTATAACCACAAAACTCAAACAGTAAAATTATTTATATTATTATCTTATTATTACCATTAATATTAAATTTAATTATTATAAAGAATTTTTAGTATTTTTTTTATTATTATTGTTATCATTATTATAATAATTATCATTTATTAATTATTATTATGAATGAATGAATGATGATGATGAATGAATGCTGACGTTGTTCATAATAATAAATAGTAACTGTAATAAAATAAACTGCAACATGGTATAAACTGATGAATAAGTGAAATGATGAAAACAAAGTAAGTATGCCAAACTTACTCTAGTTCTTTCCCTGATTAACTGTAATAAATAATAATATGTTTCATAAAATTAATAACAATCATGAGTAAAATTCCTCAATCACAGGAAGTTTATATCTCCAAGAAAATTACGCGTGCGCGTATTTGCAGTTTCCTGTAGGGAAAACCCAGGCACCAACTCGCAGACACGTTGGTAGTTGGAGTAATTAGTAATGATGTTGGTGGTTTGTTACCTTTTTGTTGTTGTATGATTTTTCTTTGAATTTTGAAATGTGCTTTAATTGACAACACTAGAAATGAGCGATGATTTTTGGTTAAACAATCATTTCCCTGGGTTATCTCCTGACTATCTTTGCAAAGCTTTGAAAGGTAACTTGTGTTTTTCCATTATTATATTATATTGTTGATTTATTACTTCTAAGTTGTTCTACTATTGTTATAATTAATAATAATAATTCATTATTATTATTATTATAATAATAATTTCTTTGGTAATAGAGTATAAAGTATGGCATGGTGGCTCAGAACGTTTTGTGTTTTGCGTTTTAGAATTCATTTTGTGTTTGAACTCTTTTGAATTAGTCTGAAGTTTTACAAATCTTCTGAACGCATTGTGAAATCGTTTGTGGGCTTTGAAAATAATCACGGTGGTATCAGATACAACTCAGCATCATCATGCGCTAGCTAATTTTTTTTCGCTGCCACCACTAAATTTCTATCTACCCTTTTAGCAATCTCTACCATGACTGACTGATACTGATCTGGCACACTTGTTACCAGCCCAAGTAATTAAACTGACTACTCTGGGAGATTATCATCTCATGTAATATTATTGTACAGGATTTCTGAGACGGGTGGTGAGTGGCTGGTAGCATTCACCTGTACCAGACCTCAGGCTGCTGTCTGTACATGACCACTGATCGCTTCTAGCAATGCCTGCCCAGCATAGTCAGACTAGCTGTGTAGTAGACTGTCTTGGGCCTTTACAGGCCGGCACTCTTTAGTCGTACTAGGCAATTGTAGAGCGGGTATCTTTTTGGAGATTTGTAATCAAGAAGTAGTGAAGTAGAGTTGAGTATTCTATATTCTGTATATCGCCTTGCTGAGCTCTTCTCCTGCTCTGATTTACAGGGAGCTCTAGTCAGCTTATATATAAAAATAGGTTACATAACAATCTTTTGTGACATATCTGTCAGACTTAGGTGCTGACAGGCAAAAAATAGCTTGGTTACATAATTATTTAAAAGATCATAGATATGAACAAAGGCTGACTGAATTGCAGCTGCATCATATGAGCTTTCCTTTGTGCTCATGTGACTGCATAGAGTTATTTGACTTTGATAGTTTACTTCCCTTGTTTCAGGTGGAACAGTAGACACAAGTCATTTCTATTACATAATGAGCTCCCTAATAATCAACCATGTACAACAGTAGCTATCATCCTATGCACATTGTTTAACTTCTACAACATAGTACCTTCTATAGTAATATTAGTTAATAGCACTACCAGTACTACTAGTAGGTAGGTGCAGTTGCTTTTCTATTTATTCTAATTGGTTTTTACAGTACTAGTACAGTACTAGTACTGTACTAGTACTGTACTAGTTTAGTGGGAGGTAGCCAAAGCCTTGCAGAATCCACTACATGTCTTAATAGAGTTGGTAGAAACTATAATATTACAATATGCTATCAAAATAGACCGTTTTCTTGAAATTTATTACCACAGCAACGAAAAAAGGTGGCTGGTATAATTGGTGAAGTGTTCTTCCTTGTCTAGGCTCGGTTCAGGAAGATAAAAAATTTCCTGCTAGACACACTGCCTACAATCTCTAGCCAACCTATTTTACAATGCTGTGAAGCGATTTTGAGTTTGTGGAAGCTACAGTGTCTAGATAGCTGGTTTTACCTGCAGTTGTTGCTGAGCTGCTAACTGCTGAGCTCGTTAGTATACAAAGTTACCGCATGTTTGTTATTCATTAATCGTAGCTTTCTAAGCAGTTGATATAAAGCACTATGTCATCCTGCTTATCATAAAGGTTTTGGACAGTAAATTACCCGGATAAACTAGTCTCATTGATAACAAGTATTGCCTCTAATACATAGTCGTACGGTCTATGATCCTTGGTTTCATGTTTACTTCATAGTCTGTAGACACCTTAACAATAAAATGTTGCACACAGCTTTGAGGATGTTGCCATATTGAAGTACCTAGTAACTAATGCTAGCTAGTTGTTATACTGAAGTACCTAGTAACTAATGCTAGCTAGTTGTTATACTGAAGTACCTAGTAACTAATGCTAGCTAGTTGCCATACTGAAGTACCTAGTAACTAATGCTAGCTAGTTGCCATACTGAAGTACCTAGTAACTAATGCTAGCTAGTTGCCATACTGAAGTACCTAGTAACTAATGCTAGCTAGTTGCCATACTGAAGTACCTAGTAACTAATGCTAGCTAGTTGCCATACTGAAGTACCTAGTAACTAATGCTAGCTAGTTGTTATACTGAAGTACCTAGTAACTAATGCTAGCTAGTTGTTATACTGAAGTACCTAGTAACTAATGCTAGCTAGTTGTTATACTGAAGTACCTAGTAACTAATGCTAGCTAGTTGTTATACTGAAGTACCTAGTAACTAATGCTAGCTAGTTGTTATACTGAAGTACCTAGTAACTAATGCTAGCTAGTTGTTATACTGAAGTACCTAGTAACTAATGCTAGCTAGTTGTTATACTGAAGTACCTAGTAACTAATGCTAGCTAGTTGTTATACTGAAGTACCTAGTAACTAATGCTAGCTAGTTGTTATACTGAAGTACCTAGTAACTAATGCTAGCTAGTTGTTATACTGAAGTACCTAGTAACTAATGCTAGCTAGTTGTTATACTGAAGTACCTAGTAACTAATGCTAGCTAGTTGTTATACTGAAGTACCTAGTAACTAATGCTAGCTAGTTGTTATACTGAAGTACCTAGTAACTAATGCTAGCTAGTTGTTATACTGAAGTACCTAGTAACTAATGCTAGCTAGTTGCCATACTGAAGTACCTAATAACTAATGCTAGCTAGTTGTTATACTGAAGTACCTAGTAACTAATGCTAGCTAGTTGCCATACTGAAGTACCTAGTAACTAATGCTAGCTAGTTGTTATACTGAAGTACCTAGTAACTAATGCTAGCTAGTTGTTATACTGAAGTACCTAGTAACTAATGCTAGCTAGTTGCTATACTGAAGTACCTAGTAACTAATGCTAGCTAGTTGTTATACTGAAGTACCTAGTAGCTAATGCTAGCTAGTTGTTATACTGAAGTACCTAGTAACTAATGCTAGCTAGTTGTTATACTGAAGTACCTAGTAACTAATGCTAGCTAGTTGCTATACTGAAGTACCTAGTAACTAATGCTAGCTAGTTGTTATACTGAAGTACCTAGTAACTAATGCTAGCTAGTTGCCATACTGAAGTACCTAGTAACTAATGCTAGCTAGTTGTTATACTGAAGTACCTAGTAACTAATGCTAGCTAGTTGTTATACTGAAGTACCTAGTAACTAATGCTAGCTAGTTGTTATACTGAAGTACCTAGTAACTAATGCTAGCTAGTTGTTATACTGAAGTACCTAGTAACTAATGCTAGCTAGTTGTTATACTGAAGTACCTAGTAACTAATGCTAGCTAGTTGCCATACTGAAGTACCTAGTAACTAATGCTAGCTAGTTGTTATACTGAAGTACCTAGTAACTAATGCTAGCTAGTTGTTATACTGAAGTACCTAGTAACTAATGCTAGCTAGTTGTTATACTGAAGTACCTAGTAACTAATGCTAGCTAGTTGCCATACTGAAGTACCTAGTAACTAATGCTAGCTAGTTGTTATACTGAAGTACCTAGTAACTAATGCTAGCTAGTTGCCATACTGAAGTACCTAGTAACTAATGTTAGCTAGTTGCTATACTGAAGTACCTAGTAACTAATGCTAGCTAGTTGTTATACTGAAGTACCTAGTAACTAATGCTAGCTAGTTGCTATACTGAAGTACCTAGTAACTAATGCTAGCTAGTTGCCATACTGAAGTACCTAGTAACTAATGCTAGCTAGTTGCTATACTGAAGTACCTAGTAACTAATGCTAGCTAGTTGTTATACTGAAGTACCTAGTAACTAATGCTAGCTAGTTGTTATACTGAAGTACCTAGTAACTAATGCTAGCTAGTTGCCATACTGAAGTACCTAGTAACTAATGCTAGCTAGTTGTTATACTGAAGTACCTAGTAACTAATGCTAGCTAGTTGTTATACTGAAGTACCTAGTAACTAATGCTAGCTAGTTGTTATACTGAAGTACCTAGTAACTAATGCTAGCTAGTTGCCATACTGAAGTACCTAGTAACTAATGCTAGCTAGTTGTTATACTGAAGTACCTAGTAACTAATGCTAGCTAGTTGTTATACTGAAGTACCTAGTAACTAATGCTAGCTAGTTGTTATACTGAAGTACCTAGTAACTAATGCTAGCTAGTTGTTATACTGAAGTACCTAGTAACTAATGCTAGCTAGTTGTTATACTGAAGTACCTAGTAACTAATGCTAGCTAGTTGTTATACTGAAGTACCTAGTAACTAATGCTAGCTAGTTGTTATACTGAAGTACCTAGTAACTAATGCTAGCTAGTTGTTATACTGAAGTACCTAGTAACTAATGCTAGCTAGTTGCCATACTGAAGTACCTAGTAACTAATGCTAGCTAGTTGTTATACTGAAGTACCTAGTAACTAATGCTAGCTAGTTGTTATACTGAAGTACCTAGTAACTAATGCTAGCTAGTTGTTATACTGAAGTACCTAGTAACTAATGCTAGCTAGTTGTTATACTGAAGTACCTAGTAACTAATGCTAGCTAGTTGTTATACTGAAGTACCTAGTAACTAATGCTAGCTAGTTGTTATACTGAAGTACCTAGTAACTAATGCTAGCTAGTTGTTATACTGAAGTACCTAGTAACTAATGCTAGCTAGTTGTTATACTGAAGTACCTAGTAACTAATGCTAGCTAGTTGCCATACTGAAGTACCTAGTAACTAATGCTAGCTAGTTGTTATACTGAAGTACCTAGTAACTAATGCTAGCTAGTTGTTATACTGAAGTACCTAGTAACTAATGCTAGCTAGTTGTTATACTGAAGTACCTAGTAACTAATGCTAGCTAGTTGCCATACTGAAGTACCTAGTAACTAATGCTAGCTAGTTGTTATACTGAAGTACCTAGTAACTAATGCTAGCTAGTTGCCATACTGAAGTACCTAGTAACTAATGCTAGCTAGTTGTTATACTGAAGTACCTAGTAACTAATGCTAGCTAGTTGCCATACTGAAGTACCTAGTAACTAATGCTAGCTAGTTGTTATACTGAAGTACCTAGTAACTAATGCTAGCTAGTTGTTATACTGAAGTACCTAGTAACTAATGCTAGCTAGTTGTTATACTGAAGTACCTAGTAACTAATGCTAGCTAGTTGTTATACTGAAGTACCTAGTAACTAATGCTAGCTAGTTGTTATACTGAAGTACCTAGTAACTAATGCTAGCTAGTTGTTATACTGAAGTACCTAGTAACTAATGCTAGCTAGTTGCCATACTGAAGTACCTAGTAACTAATGCTAGCTAGTTGTTATACTGAAGTACCTAGTAACTAATGCTAGCTAGTTGTTATACTGAAGTACCTAGTAACTAATGCTAGCTAGTTGCCATACTGAAGTACCTAGTAACTAATGCTAGCTAGTTGCCATACTGAAGTACCTAGTAACTAATGCTAGCTAGTTGTTATACTGAAGTACCTAGTAACTAATGCTAGCTAGTTGCCATACTGAAGTACCTAGTAACTAATGCTAGCTAGTTGTTATACTGAAGTACCTAGTAACTAATGCTAGCTAGTTGTTATACTGAAGTACCTAGTAACTAATGCTAGCTAGTTGTTATACTGAAGTACCTAGTAACTAATGCTAGCTAGTTGTTAAACTGAAGTACCTAGTAACTAATGCTAGCTAGTTGTTATACTGAAGTACCTAGTAACTAATGCTAGCTAGTTGTTATACTGAAGTACCTAGTAACTAATGCTAGCTAGTTGCCATACTGAAGTACCTAGTAACTAATGCTAGCTAGTTGTTATACTGAAGTACCTAGTAACTAATGCTAGCTAGTTGTTATACTGAAGTACCTAGTAACTAATGCTAGCTAGTTGCCATACTGAAGTACCTAGTAACTAATGCTAGGTAGTTGTTATACTGAAGTACCTAGTAACTAATGCTAGCTAGTTGTTATACTGAAGTACCTAGTAACTAATGCTAGCTAGTTGTTATACTGAAGTACCTAGTAACTAATGCTAGCTAGTTGCCATACTGAAGTACCTAGTAACTAATGCTAGCTAGTTGCCATACTGAAGTACCTAGTAACTAATGCTAGGTAGTTGTTATACTGAAGTACCTAGTAACTAATGCTAGCTAGTTGTTATACTGAAGTACCTAGTAACTAATGCTAGCTAGTTGTTATACTGAAGTACCTAGTAACTAATGCTAGCTAGTTGCCATACTGAAGTACCTAGTAACTAATGCTAGCTAGTTGTTATACTGAAGTACCTAGTAACTAATGCTAGCTAGTTGTTATACTGAAGTACCTAGTAACTAATGCTAGCTAGTTGTTATACTGAAGTACCTAGTAACTAATGCTAGCTAGTTGCCATACTGAAGTACCTAGTAACTAATGCTAGCTAGTTGCTATACTGAAGTACCTAGTAACTAATGCTAGCTAGTTGCCATACTGAAGTACCTAGTAACTAATGCTAGCTAGTTGTTATACTGAAGTACCTAGTAACTAATGCTAGCTAGTTGTTATACTGAAGTACCTAGTAACTAATGCTAGCTAGTTGTTATACTGAAGTACCTAGTAACTAATGCTAGCTAGTTGCCATACTGAAGTACCTAGTAACTAATGCTAGCTAGTTGTTATACTGAAGTACCTAGTAACTAATGCTAGCTAGTTGCCATACTGAAGTACCTAGTAACTAATGCTAGCTAGTTGCCATACTGAAGTACCTAGTAACTAATGCTAGCTAGTTGTTATACTGAAGTACCTAGTAACTAATGCTAGCTAGTTGCTATACTGAAGTACCTAGTAACTAATGCTAGCTAGTTGCCATACTGAAGTACCTAGTAACTAATGTTAGCTAGTTGCTATACTGAAGTACCTAGTAACTAATGCTAGCTAGTTGTTATACTGAAGTACCTAGTAACTAATGCTAGCTAGTTGCTATACTGAAGTACCTAGTAACTAATGCTAGCTAGTTGCCATACTGAAGTACCTAGTAACTAATGCTAGCTAGTTGCTATACTGAAGTACCTAGTAACTAATGCTAGCTAGTTGTTATACTGAAGTACCTAGTAACTAATGCTAGCTAGTTGTTATACTGAAGTACCTAGTAACTAATGCTAGCTAGTTGCCATACTGAAGTACCTAGTAACTAATGCTAGCTAGTTGTTATACTGAAGTACCTAGTAACTAATGCTAGCTAGTTGTTATACTGAAGTACCTAGTAACTAATGCTAGCTAGTTGTTATACTGAAGTACCTAGTAACTAATGCTAGCTAGTTGCCATACTGAAGTACCTAGTAACTAATGCTAGCTAGTTGTTATACTGAAGTACCTAGTAACTAATGCTAGCTAGTTGTTATACTGAAGTACCTAGTAACTAATGCTAGCTAGTTGTTATACTGAAGTACCTAGTAACTAATGCTAGCTAGTTGTTATACTGAAGTACCTAGTAACTAATGCTAGCTAGTTGTTATACTGAAGTACCTAGTAACTAATGCTAGCTAGTTGTTATACTGAAGTACCTAGTAACTAATGCTAGCTAGTTGTTATACTGAAGTACCTAGTAACTAATGCTAGCTAGTTGTTATACTGAAGTACCTAGTAACTAATGCTAGCTAGTTGCCATACTGAAGTACCTAGTAACTAATGCTAGCTAGTTGTTATACTGAAGTACCTAGTAACTAATGCTAGCTAGTTGTTATACTGAAGTACCTAGTAACTAATGCTAGCTAGTTGTTATACTGAAGTACCTAGTAACTAATGCTAGCTAGTTGCCATACTGAAGTACCTAGTAACTAATGCTAGCTAGTTGTTATACTGAAGTACCTAGTAACTAATGCTAGCTAGTTGCCATACTGAAGTACCTAGTAACTAATGTTAGCTAGTTGCTATACTGAAGTACCTAGTAACTAATGCTAGCTAGTTGTTATACTGAAGTACCTAGTAACTAATGCTAGCTAGTTGCTATACTGAAGTACCTAGTAACTAATGCTAGCTAGTTGTTATACTGAAGTACCTAGTAACTAATGCTAGCTAGTTGTTATACTGAAGTACCTAGTAACTAATGCTAGCTAGTTGCCATATTGAAGTACCTAGTAACTAATGCTAGCTAGTTGTTATACTGAAGTACCTAGTAACTAATGCTAGCTAGTTGTTATACTGAAGTACCTAGTAACTAATGCTAGCTAGTTGCCATACTGAAGTACCTAGTAACTAATGCTAGCTAGTTGTTATACTGAAGTACCTAGTAACTAATGCTAGCTAGTTGTTATACTGAAGTACCTAGTAACTAATGCTAGCTAGTTGTTATACTGAAGTACCTAGTAACTAATGCTAGCTAGTTGTTATACTGAAGTACCTAGTAACTAATGCTAGCTAGTTGCCATACTGAAGTACCTAGTAACTAATGCTAGCTAGTTGTTATACTGAAGTACCTAGTAACTAATGCTAGCTAGTTGTTATACTGAAGTACCTAGTAACTAATGCTAGCTAGTTGTTATACTGAAGTACCTAGTAACTAATGCTAGCTAGTTGTTATACTGAAGTACCTAGTAACTAATGCTAGCTAGTTGTTATACTGAAGTACCTAGTAACTAATGCTAGCTAGTTGTTATACTGAAATACCTAGTAACTAATGCTAGCTAGTTGTTATACTGAAGTACCTAGTAACTAATGCTAGCTAGTTGTTATACTGAAGTACCTAGTAACTAATGCTAGCTAGTTGCCATACTGAAGTACCTAGTAACTAATGCTAGCTAGTTGTTATACTGAAGTACCTAGTAACTAATGCTAGCTAGTTGTTATACTGAAGTACCTAGTAACTAATGCTAGCTAGTTGTTATACTGAAGTACCTAGTAACTAATGCTAGCTAGTTGTTATACTGAAGTACCTAGTAACTAATGCTAGCTAGTTGTTATACTGAAGTACCTAGTAACTAATGCTAGCTAGTTGTTATACTGAAGTACCTAGTAACTAATGCTAGCTAGTTGTTATACTTACGATTACAGACGAAGAGATTACCACGCAGCAATGTTTTACTGAACTCACCAAAGATGACTTGGAAGAGTTCATTAAAACCTACCATGTCAAGATGGGACATCGGCTAGTTCTACGAAAACTGCATTCAACATTTAACACGGTAACTGTCTTTGTATGCAGAGTGAGTAAAAGAAATCATAATTATAGGACAGCAGTAGTCAATATTATCTTCTGTAGCAGAGACCTCTGCTTACACTGCTGTCTGGAATTTAAAAAACTATAATTTTTCCATTCAAAGCTTTATGCCTTTTGCTATCATCTGTGAATGTGCATTCAGGCTATCATTAGCCACAAATATTTGATGTTGTAGGCTGACACAAGTGACCAAAAGGAAACGGCATCTGTTGATTCTGCTGTTGACTATTCTACAGCTGCTGCTATTAAAACAGCGATAACCTTGGCATGTAATGAATTCAACTCCGTAGGTGTTAAAATTAAAGATTCTTGCCACATAGTTTATCAAATATGACAGAAGTTTGTTTGTTTTTTTTTGTTTGTTTGTTTTATTTCAACACAAAAAGTATAATAATGGAAAAAGGTTTGCAGCAGAGGAAATGTTGGGGCCCAAGGCGCAATAGCACTGCAGTTGATGTGCGTCTGCTGCATTTTCAGTTGTGCTTAGTTTTGTGTGGAATTTTAGCAAAATTACTCAATCTTGCCCCTGTCCTCTTCCACCCCTTCCCTCTCACCCGCCAGTTTCCCCTTATTCTATTCCAGTGAGCCCGCTTGTTAGCCGATTCAGGATCGCTTCATTATATCATATATGAGCTATTCCGAATTAAGACCCCGTTTCCTATTTCAAATCAGTATCCACATTAAGGGTCTATCATATACGGTAAAAAGGAGCTGTACCGAATCGGGATTCCAACCTATTTAGCCAGTGTCCAACAGATGTACAAACCTGAGGCCCCTAGAAGTAAAGACCCCCTGTTGATTGCTACTCCCTTCCTTATCTGTGAGCTAAGACCACATGTTGCAGAACATTGATTATCTTAAAAGGAGTAATTACTTTTTCTTATATCCATTGGTCTAGGATTCCCACTTGTCAACAACCTGATTGGTTGCTATTGTTTACATTTTTATGTATTACTTGTTTCTATTTGTATAATCATTGTATTGTATCGTATGATTAGCTCATTCTTAATGAGGAAATGAGTATTGTTTTTGCCTCCTGTAGGAGGAGCCACACTGCCTTGAGAGGGCAGAAATCTTGTGGATTTAGCGTGAGTGACTTGAGCATTGCTAAACTGAATTGTGGAATAAATTATTATTTTATATTCTGGTGGAACTCAAACTTGGTTGGCAAAGCCTGTCATTCAGAATAGGCACTGATATACTAGACCTCTCTTTACATGATGTACTAGAACTCTCTTTACATGATATACTAGACCTCTCTTTATATGATGTACTAGAACTATCTTTATATGGTAGACTAGACCTCTCTTTATATGATATACTAGAACTCTCTTTATATGATATACTAGAACTCTCTTTATATGATATACTAGAACTCTCTTTACATGATATACTAGAACTCTCTTTATATGATATACTAGAACTCTCTTTACATGATGTACTAGAACTCTCTTTATATGATATACTAGAACTCTCTTTATATGATATACTAGACCTCTCTTTATATGATATACTAGACCTCTCTTTATATGATATACTAGACCTCTCTTTACATGATATACTAGACCTCTCTTTATATGATGTACTAGAACTCTCTTGATATGATATACTAGACCTCTCTTTATATGATATACTAGACCTCTCTTTACATGATATACTAGACCTCTCTTTACATGATATACTAGACCTCTCTTTACATGATATACTAGACCTCTCTTTATATGATATACTAGAACTCTCTATACATGATATACTAGAACTCTCTTTACATGATATACTAGGACTCTCTTTATATGATATACTAGACCCCTCTTTATATGATATACTAGACCTCTCTTTATATGGTATACTAGACCTCTCTTTACATGATATACTAGAACTCTCTTTATATGGTATACTAGAACTCTCTTTACATGATATACTGGAACTCTCTTTATATGATATACTAGACCTCTCTTTACATGATATACTAGACCTCTCTTTATATGATATACTAGACCTCTCTTTACATGATATACTAGAACTCTCTTTATATGATATACTAGAACTCTCTTTATATGATATACTAGAACTCTCTTTATATGATATACTAGACCTCTCTTTATATGATATACTAGACCTCTCTTTATATGATATAATAGACCTCTCTTTACATGATATACTAGACCTCTCTTTATATGATATACTAGACCTCTCTTTATATGATATACTAGACCCCTCTTTACATGATATACTAGACCTCTCTTTACATGATATACTAGACCCCTCTTTACATGATATACTAGAACTCTCTTTACATGATATACTAGAACTCTCTTTACATGGTATACTAGAACTCTCTTTACATGATATACTAGAACTCTCTTTATATGGTATACTAGAACTCTCTTTACATGATATACTGGAACTCTCTTTATATGATATACTAGAACTCTCTTTACATGATATACTAGAACTCTCTTTACATGATATACTAGAACTCTCTTTACATGGTATACTAGAACTCTCTTTACATGATATACTAGACCTCTCTTTAGATGATATACTAGACCCCTCTTTATATGGTATACTAGACCTCTCTTTATATGATATAGTAGACCTCTCTTTACATGATATACTAGACCTCTCTTTACATGATATACTAGACCTCTCTTTATATGATATACTAGACCTCTCTTTACATGATATACTAGACCCCTCTTTACATGATATACTAGAACTCTCTTTACATGATATACTAGAACTCTCTTTACATGGTATACTAGAACTCTCTTTACATGATATACTAGACCTCTCTTTACATGATATACTAGACCCCTCTTTATATGGTATACTAGACCTCTCTTTATATGATATACTAGACCTCTCTCTACATGATATACTAGACCTCTCTTTATATGATGTACTAGAACTCTCTTTATATGATATACTAGACCTCTCTTTACATGATAAACTAGACCCCTCTTTATATGGTATACTAGACCTCTCTTTACATGATATACTAGACCCCTCTTTATATGGTATACTAGACCTCTCTCTACATGATATACTAGACCTCTCTTTATATGATGTACTAGAACTCTCTTTATATGATATACTAGACCTCTCTTTACATGATATACTAGACCCCTCTTTATATGGTATACTAGAACTCTCTTTATATGGTATACTAGACCTCTCTTTATATGATATAGTAGACCTCTCTTTACATGATATACTAGACCTCTCTTTACATGATATACTAGACCTCTCTTTATATGATGTACTAGAACTCTCTTTATATGATATACTAGACCTCTCTTTACATGATATACTAGACCTCTCTTTATATGATGTACTAGAACTCTCTTTATATGATATACTAGACCTCTCTTTACATGATATACTAGACCTCTCTTTACATGATATACTAGACCTCTCTTTATATGATATACTAGACCTCTCTTTATATGATATACTAGACCTCTCTTTACATGATATACTAGACCTCTCTTTACATGATATACTAGACCCCTCTTTATATGATATACTAGACCTCTCTTTATATGATATACTAGACCTCTCTTTACATGATATACTAGACCTCTCTTTACATGATATACTAGACCCCTCTTTATATGGTATACTAGAACTCTCTTTACATGATATACTAGAACTCTCTTTACATGATATACTAGACCTCTCTTTATATGATATACTAGAACTCTCTTTATATGATATACTAGAACTCTCTTTATATGATATACTAGAACTCTCTTTATATGATATACTAGACCTCTCTTTACATGATATACTAGACCTCTCTCTATATGATATACTAGACCTCTCTCTACATGATATACTAGAACTCTCTTTATATGATATACTAGACCTCTCTTTATATGATATACTAGAACTCTCTTTACATGATATACTAGACCTCTCTTTACATGATATACTAGAACTCTCTTTATATGATATACTAGAACTCTCTTTATATGATATACTAGACCTCTCTTTATATGATATACTAGAACTCTCTTTATATGATATACTAGACCTCTCTTTATATGGTATACTAGACCTCTCTTTACATGATATACTAGAACTCTCTTTACATGATATACTAGAACTCTCTTTACATGATATACTAGACCTCTCTTTACATGATATACTAGAACTCTCTTTATATGATATACTAGACCTCTCTTTATATGATATACTAGACCTCTCTTTACATGATATAATAGACCTCTCTTTATATGATGAACTAGAACTCTCTTTATATGATATACTAGACCTCTCTTTATATGATATACTAGAACTCTCTTTATATGATATACTAGACCTCTCTTTATATGATATACTAGACCTCTCTTTACATGATATACTAGACCTCTCTCTACATGATATACTAGACCTCTCTTTATATGATATACTAGAACTCTCTTTATATGATATACTAGACCTCTCTTTATATGATATACTAGAACTCTCTTTACATGATATACTAGAACTCTCTTTACATGATATACTAGACCTCTCTTTATATGGTATACTAGAACTCTCTTTACATGATATAGTAGACCTCTCTTTACATGATATACTAAAACTCTCTTTACATGATATACTAGACCTCTCTTTACATGATAGACTAGACCTCTCTCTACATGATATACTAGACCTCTCTTTACATGATATACTAGAACTCTCTTTACATGATATACTAGATCTCTCTTTATATGGTATACTAGAACTCTCTTTACATGGTATACTAGACCTCTCTTTACATGATATACTAGAACTCTCTTTATATGATATACTAGACCTCTCTTTATATGATATACTAGACCCCTCTTTATATGATATACTAGAACTCTCTTTACATGATATACTAGACCTCTCTTTACATGATATACTAGACCTCTCTTTACATGATATACTAGACCTCTCTTTATATGGTATACTAGACCTCTCTTTATATGATATACTAGACCCCTCTTTATATGATATACTAGAACTCTCTTTACATGATATACTAGACCTCTCTTTACATGATATACTAGACCTCTCTCTACATGATATACTAGACCTCTCTTTACATGATATACTAGAACTCTCTTTACATGATATACTAGATCTCTCTTTATATGGTATACTAGACCTCTCTTTATATGATATACTAGACCTCTCTTTACATGATATACTAGGCCTCTCTTTATATGATATACTAGAACTCTCTTTACATGAGATACTAGACCCCTCTTTACATGGTATACTAGAACTCTCTTTATATGATATACTAGACCTCTCTTTATATGATATACTAGACCCCTCTTTATATGATATACTAGAACTCTCTTTACATGATATACTAGACCTCTCTTTACATGATATACTAGACCTCTCTTTACATGATATACTAGACCTCTCTTTATATGGTATACTAGACCTCTCTTTATATGATATACTAGACCCCTCTTTATATGATATACTAGAACTCTCTTTACATGATATACTAGACCTCTCTTTACATGATATACTAGACCTCTCTTTACATGATATACTAGACCCCTCTTTACATGATATACTAGACCTCTCTTTATATGGTATACTAGACCTCTCTTTATATGGTATACTAGACCCCTCTTTATATGATATACTAGACCTCTCTTTATATGATATACTAGACCTCTCTTTACATGATATACTAGAACTCTCTTTACATGATATACTAGACCCCTCTTTACATGGTATACTAGACCTCTCTTTACATGATATACTAGAACTCTCTTTATATGGTATACTAGACCCCTCTTTATATGGTATACTAGACCTCTCTTTACATGATATACTAGAACTCTCTCTACATGATATACTAGGCCTCTCTTTATATGATATACTAGAACTCTCTTTATATGGTATACTAGACCTCTCTTTACATGATATACTAGACCTCTCTTTATATGATATACTAGATCTGTCTTTACATGATATACTAGAACTCTCTTTACATGATATACTAGAACTCTCTTTATATGGTATACTAGACCCCTCTTCATATGATATACTAGACCTCTCTTTATATGATATACTAGACCTCTCTTTACATGATATACTAGAACTCTCTTTACATGATATACTAGAACTCTCTTTATATGATATACTAGACCTCTCTTTATATGATATACTAGAACTCTCTTTACATGATATACTAGAACTCTCTTTATATGATATACTAGACCTCTCTTTATATGATATACTAGAACTCTCTTTATATGATATACTAGAACTCTCTTTATATGATATACTAGAACTCTCTTTATATGATATACTAGACCTCTCTTTATATGATATACTAGAACTCTCTTTATATGATATACTAGAACTCTCTTTATATGATATACTAGACCTCTCTTTATATGATATACTAGAACTCTCTTTACATGATATACTAGAACTCTCTTTATATGATATACTAGACCTCTCTTTATATGATATACTAGAACTCTCTTTATATGATATACTAGAACTCTCTTTACATGATATACTAGAACTCTCTTTATATGATATACTAGAACTCTCTTTATATGATATACTAGAACTCTCTTTATATGATATACTAGACCTCTCTTTATATGATATACTAGAACTCTCTTTATATGATATACTAGACCTCTCTTTATATGATATACTAGACCTCTCTTTACATGATATACTAGGCCTGTCTTTATATGATATACTAGAACTCTCTTTACATGATATACTAGACCTCTCTTTATATGGTATACTAGACCTCTCTTTATATGATATACTAGACCTCTTTTTACATGATATACTAGAACTCTCTTTACATGATATACTAGAACTCTCTTTATATGATATACTAGAACTCTCTTTATATGATATACTAGACCTCTCTTTATATGATATACTAGAACTCTCTTTATATGATATACTAGACCTCTCTTTATATGATATACTAGAACTCTCTTTATATGATATACTAGAACTCTCTTTACATGATATACTAGACCTCTCTTTATATGGTATACTAGACCTCTTTTTATATGATATACTAGAACTCTCTTTACATGATATACTAGACCTCTCTTTATATGATATACTAGAACTCTCTTTATATGATATACTAGAACTCTCTTTACATGATATACTAGACATCTCTTTATATGATATACTAGACCTCTCTTTATATGATATACTAGAACTCTCTTTATATGATATACTAGAACTCTCTTTACATGATATACTAGACCTCTCTTTATATGGTATACTAGACCTCTCTTTATATGATATACTAGACCCCTCTTTATATGATATACTAGACCCCTCTTTACATGATATACTAGACCTCTCTTTATATGATATACTAGAACTCTCTTTATATGATATACTAGAACTCTCTTTATATGATATACTAGAACTCTCTTTACATGATATACTAGACCTCTCTTTATATGATATACTAGAACTCTCTTTATATGGTATACTAGACCCCTCTTTACATGATATACTAGAACTCTCTTTATATGATATACTAGAACTCTCTTTACATGATATACTAGAACTCTCTTTATATGATATACTAGACCTCTCTTTATATGGTATACTAGACCTCTCTTTATATGATATACTAGACCTCTCTTTACATGATATACTAGGCCTCTCTTTATATGATATACTAGAACTCTCTTTACATGATATACTAGACCCCTCTTTACATGGTATACTAGAACTCTCTTTATATGATATACTAGACCTCTCTTTATATGATATACTAGACCCCTCTTTATATGATATACTAGAACTCTCTTTACATGATATACTAGACCTCTCTTTACATGATATACTAGACCTCTCTTTACATGATATACTAGACCTCTCTTTATATGGTATACTAGACCTCTCTTTATATGATATACTAGACCCCTCTTTATATGATATACTAGAACTCTCTTTACATGATATACTAGACCTCTCTTTACATGATATACTAGACCTCTCTTTACATGATATACTAGACCCCTCTTTACATGATATACTAGACCTCTCTTTATATGGTATACTAGACCTCTCTTTATATGGTATACTAGACCCCTCTTTATATGATATACTAGACCTCTCTTTATATGATATACTAGACCTCTCTTTACATGATATACTAGAACTCTCTTTACATGATATACTAGACCCCTCTTTACATGGTATACTAGACCTCTCTTTACATGATATACTAGAACTCTCTTTATATGGTATACTAGACCCCTCTTTATATGGTATACTAGACCTCTCTTTACATGATATACTAGAACTCTCTCTACATGATATACTAGGCCTCTCTTTATATGATATACTAGAACTCTCTTTATATGGTATACTAGACCTCTCTTTACATGATATACTAGACCTCTCTTTATATGATATACTAGATCTGTCTTTACATGATATACTAGAACTCTCTTTACATGAAATACTAGAACTCTCTTTATATGATATACTAGACCTCTCTTTATATGATATACTAGAACTCTCTTTACATGATATACTAGAACTCTCTTTATATGATATACTAGACCTCTCTTTATATGATATACTAGAACTCTCTTTATATGATATACTAGAACTCTCTTTATATGATATACTAGAACTCTCTTTATATGATATACTAGACCTCTCTTTATATGATATACTAGAACTCTCTTTATATGATATACTAGAACTCTCTTTATATGATATACTAGACCTCTCTTTATATGATATACTAGAACTCTCTTTACATGATATACTAGAACTCTCTTTATATGATATACTAGACCTCTCTTTATATGATATACTAGAACTCTCTTTATATGATATACTAGAACTCTCTTTACATGATATACTAGAACTCTCTTTATATGATATACTAGAACTCTCTTTATATGATATACTAGAACTCTCTTTATATGATATACTAGACCTCTCTTTATATGATATACTAGAACTCTCTTTATATGATATACTAGACCTCTCTTTATATGATATACTAGACCTCTCTTTACATGATATACTAGGCCTGTCTTTATATGATATACTAGAACTCTCTTTACATGATATACTAGACCTCTCTTTATATGGTATACTAGACCTCTCTTTATATGATATACTAGACCTCTTTTTACATGATATACTAGAACTCTCTTTACATGATATACTAGAACTCTCTTTATATGATATACTAGAACTCTCTTTATATGATATACTAGACCTCTCTTTATATGATATACTAGAACTCTCTTTATATGATATACTAGACCTCTCTTTATATGATATACTAGAACTCTCTTTATATGATATACTAGAACTCTCTTTACATGATATACTAGACCTCTCTTTATATGGTATACTAGACCTCTTTTTATATGATATACTAGAACTCTCTTTACATGATATACTAGACCTCTCTTTATATGATATACTAGAACTCTCTTTATATGATATACTAGAACTCTCTTTACATGATATACTAGACATCTCTTTATATGATATACTAGACCTCTCTTTATATGATATACTAGAACTCTCTTTATATGATATACTAGAACTCTCTTTACATGATATACTAGACCTCTCTTTATATGGTATACTAGACCTCTCTTTATATGATATACTAGACCCCTCTTTATATGATATACTAGACCCCTCTTTACATGATATACTAGACCTCTCTTTATATGATATACTAGAACTCTCTTTATATGATATACTAGAACTCTCTTTATATGATATACTAGAACTCTCTTTACATGATATACTAGACCTCTCTTTATATGATATACTAGAACTCTCTTTATATGGTATACTAGACCCCTCTTTACATGATATACTAGAACTCTCTTTATATGATATACTAGAACTCTCTTTACATGATATACTAGAACTCTCTTTATATGATATACTAGACCTCTCTTTATATGATATACTAGAACTCTCTTTTTATGATATACTAGAACTCTCTTTATATGATATACTAGAACTCTCTTTATATGATATACTAGAACTCTCTTTACATGATATACTAGACCTCTCTTTATATGGTATACTAGACCTCTCTTTATATGATATACTAGACCCCTCTTTACATGATATACTAGACCTCTCTTTATATGATATACTAGACCTCTCTTTATATGATATACTAGACCCCTCTTTACATGATATACTAGACCTCTCTTTATATGATATACTAGACCTCTCTTTACATGATATACTAGACCTCTCTTTACATGATATACTAGACCTCTCTTTATATGATATACTAGAACTCTCTTTATATGATATACTAGAACTCTCTTTATATGATATACTAGAACTCTCTTTACATGATATACTAGACCTCTCTTTATATGGTATACTAGACCTCTCTTTATATGATATACTAGACCCCTCTGTACATGATATACTAGACCTCTCTTTATATGATATACTAGACCTCTCTTTATATGATATACTAGACCCCTCTTTACATGATATACTAGACCTCTCTTTATATGAAATACTAGACCTCTCTTTACATGATATACTAGACCTCTCTTTACATGATATACTAGACCTCTCTTTATATGATATACTAGAACTCTCTTTATATGGTATACTAGACCTCTCTTTATATGATATACTAGACCTCTCTTTACATGATATACTAGACCTCTCTTTACATGATATACTAGACCTCTCTTTATATGATATACTAGAACTCTCTTTATATGATATACTAGAACTCTCTTTATATGATATACTAGACCTCTCTTTATATGATATACTAGAACTCTCTTTATATGATATACTAGAACTCTCTTTATATGATATACTAGAACTCTCTTTATATGATATACTGGAACTCTCTTTACATGATATACTAGACCTCTCTTTATATGGTATACTAGACCTCTCTTTATATGATATACTAGACCCCTCTTTACATGATATACTAGACCTCTCTTTATATGATATACTAGACCTCTCTTTATATGATATACTAGACCCCTCTTTACATGATATACTAGACCTCTCTTTATATGATATACTAGAACTCTCTTTATATGATATACTAGACCTCTCTTTATATGATATACTAGACCTCTCTTTATATGATATACTAGACCCCTCTTTACATGATATACTAGACCTCTCTTTATATGGTATACTAGAACTCTCTTTACATAATATACTAGACCTCTCTTTACATGATATACTAGAACTCTCTTTATATGATATACTAGACCTCTCTTTATATGATATACTAGAACTCTCTTTATATGATATACTAGAACTCTCTTTATATGATATACTAGAACTCTCTTTATATGATATACTAGACCTCTCTTTATATGATATACTAGAACTCTCTTTATATGATATACTAGAACTCTCTTTATATGATATACTAGACCCCTCTTTACATGATATACTAGAACTCTCTTTATATGATATACTAGACCTCTCTTTATATGATATACTAGAACTCTCTTTATATGATATACTAGAACTCTCTTTACATGATATACTAGACCTCTCTTTATATGGTATACTAGACCTCTCTTTATATGATATACTAGACCCCTCTTTACATGATATACTAGACCTCTCTTTATATGATATACTAGACCTCTCTTTATATGATATACTAGACCCCTCTTTACATGATATACTAGACCTCTCTTTATATGATATACTAGACCTCTCTTTACATGATATACTAGACCTCTCTTTACATGATATACTAGACCTCTCTTTATATGGTATACTAGACCTCTCTTTATATGATATACTAGAACTCTCTTTATATGATATACTAGAACTCTCTTTACATGATATACTAGGCCTCTCTTTACATGATATACTAGAACTCTCTTTACATGATATACTAGACCTCTCTTTATATGATATACTAGAACTCTCTTTATATGATATACTAGACCTCTCTTTATATGATATACTAGACCTCTCTTTATATGATGTACTAGAACTCTCTTTATATGGTATACTAGAACTCTCTTTATATGGTATACTAGACCTCTCTTTATATGATATACTAGACCCCTCTTTATATGATGTACTAGAACTCTCTTTATATGATATACTAGAACTCTCTTTACATGATATACTAGAACTCTCTTTACATGATATACTAGACCCCTCTTTACATGGTATACTAGACCTCTCTTTACATGATATACTAGAACTCTCTTTATATGGTATACTAGACCCCTCTTTATATGGTATACTAGACCTCTCTTTACATGATATACTAGAACTCTCTCTACATGATATACTAGGCCTCTCTTTATATGATATACTAGAACTCTCTTTATATGGTATACTAGACCTCTCTTTACATGATATACTAGACCTCTCTTTATATGATATACTAGATCTCTCTTTACATGAGATACTAGAACTCTCTTTACATGATATACTAGAACTCTCTTTATATGGTATACTAGACCCCTCTTCATATGATATACTAGACCTCTCTTTATATGATATACTAGACCTCTCTTTACATGATATACTAGAACTCTCTTTACATGATATACTAGAACTCTCTTTATATGATATACTAGACCTCTCTTTATATGATATACTAGAACTCTCTTTACATGATATACTAGAACTCTCTTTATATGATATACTAGACCTCTCTTTATATGATATACTAGAACTCTCTTTATATGATATACTAGAACTCTCTTTATATGATATACTAGAACTCTCTTTATATGATATACTAGACCTCTCTTTATATGATATACTAGAACTCTCTTTATATGATATACTAGAACTCTCTTTATATGATATACTAGACCTCTCTTTATATGATATACTAGAACTCTCTTTACATGATATACTAGAACTCTCTTTATATGATATACTAGACCTCTCTTTATATGATATACTAGAACTCTCTTTATATGATATACTAGAACTCTCTTTACATGATATACTAGAACTCTCTTTATATGATATACTAGAACTCTCTTTATATGATATACTAGAACTCTCTTTATATGATATACTAGACCTCTCTTTATATGATATACTAGAACTCTCTTTATATGATATACTAGACCTCTCTTTATATGATATACTAGACCTCTCTTTACATGATATACTAGGCCTCTCTTTATATGATATACTAGAACTCTCTTTACATGATATACTAGACCTCTCTTTATATGGTATACTAGACCTCTCTTTATATGATATACTAGACCTCTTTTTACATGATATACTAGAACTCTCTTTACATGATATACTAGAACTCTCTTTATATGATATACTAGAACTCTCTTTATATGATATACTAGACCTCTCTTTATATGATATACTAGAACTCTCTTTATATGATATACTAGACCTCTCTTTATATGATATACTAGAACTCTCTTTATATGATATACTAGAACTCTCTTTACATGATATACTAGACCTCTCTTTATATGGTATACTAGACCTCTTTTTATATGATATACTAGAACTCTCTTTACATGATATACTAGACCTCTCTTTATATGATATACTAGAACTCTCTTTATATGATATACTAGAACTCTCTTTACATGATATACTAGACATCTCTTTATATGATATACTAGACCTCTCTTTATATGATATACTAGAACTCTCTTTATATGATATACTAGAACTCTCTTTACATGATATACTAGACCTCTCTTTATATGGTATACTAGACCTCTCTTTATATGATATACTAGACCCCTCTTTATATGATATACTAGACCCCTCTTTACATGATATACTAGACCTCTCTTTATATGATATACTAGAACTCTCTTTATATGATATACTAGAACTCTCTTTATATGATATACTAGAACTCTCTTTACATGATATACTAGACCTCTCTTTATATGATATACTAGAACTCTCTTTATATGGTACACTAGACCCCTCTTTACATGATATACTAGAACTCTCTTTATATGATATACTAGAACTCTCTTTACATGATATACTAGAACTCTCTTTATATGATATACTAGACCTCTCTTTATATGATATACTAGAACTCTCTTTATATGATATACTAGAACTCTCTTTATATGATATACTAGAACTCTCTTTATATGATATACTAGAACTCTCTTTACATGATATACTAGACCTCTCTTTATATGGTATACTAGACCTCTCTTTATATGATATACTAGACCCCTCCTTACATGATATACTAGACCTCTCTTTATATGATATACTAGACCTCTCTTTATATGATATACTAGACCCCTCTTTACATGATATACTAGACCTCTCTTTATATGATATACTAGACCTCTCTTTACATGATATACTAGACCTCTCTTTACATGATATACTAGACCTCTCTTTATATGATATACTAGAACTCTCTTTATATGATATACTAGAACTCTCTTTATATGATATACTAGAACTCTCTTTACATGATATACTAGACCTCTCTTTATATGGTATACTAGACCTCTCTTTATATGATATACTAGACCCCTCTTTACATGATATACTAGACCTCTCTTTATATGATATACTAGACCTCTCTTTATATGATATACTAGACCCCTCTTTACATGATATACTAGACCTCTCTTTATATGATATACTAGACCTCTCTTTACATGATATACTAGACCTCTCTTTACATGATATACTAGACCTCTCTTTATATGATATACTAGAACTCTCTTTATATGGTATACTAGACCTCTCTTTATATGATATACTAGACCTCTCTTTACATGATATACTAGACCTCTCTTTACATGATATACTAGACCTCTCTTTATATGATATACTAGAACTCTCTTTATATGATATACTAGAACTCTCTTTATATGATATACTAGACCTCTCTTTATATGATATACTAGAACTCTCTTTATATGATATACTAGAACTCTCTTTATATGATATACTAGAACTCTCTTTATATGATATACTAGAACTCTCTTTACATGATATACTAGACCTCTCTTTATATGGTATACTAGACCTCTCTTTATATGATATACTAGACCCCTCTTTACATGATATACTAGACCTCTCTTTATATGATATACTAGACCTCTCTTTATATGATATACTAGACCCCTCTTTACATGATATACTAGACCTCTCTTTATATGATATACTAGAACTCTCTTTATATGATATACTAGACCTCTCTTTATATGATATACTAGACCTCTCTTTATATGATATACTAGACCCCTCTTTACATGATATACTAGACCTCTCTTTATATGGTATACTAGAACTCTCTTTACATAATATACTAGACCTCTCTTTATATGATATACTAGAACTCTCTTTATATGATATACTAGACCTCTCTTTATATGATATACTAGAACTCTCTTTATATGATATACTAGAACTCTCTTTATATGATATACTAGAACTCTCTTTATATGATATACTAGACCTCTCTTTATATGATATACTAGAACTCTCTTTATATGATATACTAGAACTCTCTTTATATGATATACTAGACCCCTCTTTACATGATATACTAGAACTCTCTTTATATGATATACTAGACCTCTCTTTATATGATATACTAGAATTCTCTTTATATGATATACTAGAACTCTCTTTACATGATATACTAGACCTCTCTTTATATGGTATACTAGACCTCTCTTTATATGATATACTAGACCCCTCTTTACATGATATACTAGACCTCTCTTTATATGATATACTAGACCTCTCTTTATATGATATACTAGACCCCTCTTTACATGATATACTAGACCTCTCTTTATATGATATACTAGACCTCTCTTTACATGATATACTAGACCTCTCTTTACATGATATACTAGACCTCTCTTTATATGGTATACTAGACCTCTCTTTATATGATATACTAGAACTCTCTTTCTATGATATACTAGAACTCTCTTTACATGATATACTAGGCCTCTCTTTACATGATATACTAGAACTCTCTTTACATGATATACTAGACCTCTCTTTATATGATATACTAGAACTCTCTTTATATGATATACTAGACCTCTCTTTATATGATATACTAGACCTCTCTTTATATGATGTACTAGAACTCTCTTTAAATGGTATACTAGAACTCTCTTTATATGGTATACTAGACCTCTCTTTATATGATATACTAGACCCCTCTTTATATGATATACTAGAACTCTCTTTATATGATATACTAGAACTCTCTTTACATGATATACTAGACCTCTCTTTATATGATATACTAGAACTCTCTTTATATGATATACTAGACCTCTCTTTATATGATATACTAGAACTCTCTTTATATGATATACTAGACCTCTCTTTACATGATATACTAGACCTCTCTTTATGTGATATACTAGAACTCTCTTTATATGATATACTAGACCCCTCTTTACATGATATACTAGAACTTTCTTTATATGATATACTAGACCTCTCTTTATATGATATACTAGACCTCTCTTTACATGATATACTAGACCTCTCTTTACATGATATACTAGAACTCTCTTTATATGATATGCTAGAACTCTCTTTACATGATATACTAGGCCTCTCTTTATATGATATACTAGAACTCTCTTTACATGATATACTAGACCTCTCTTTATATGATATACTAGAACTCTCTTTATATGATATACTAGACCTCTCTTTATATGATATACTAGACCTCTCTTTATATGATATACTAGAACTCTCTTTACATGATGTACTAGACCTCTCTTTATATGATATACTAGAACTCTCTTTATATGATATACTAGAACTCTCTTTACATGATATACTAGACCTCTCTTTATATGATATAGTAGACCTCTCTTTACATGATATACTAGACCTCTCTTTACATGATATACTAGGCCTCTCTTTATATGATATACTAGACCTCTTTTTATATGATATACTAGAACTCTCTTTACATGATATACTAGACCTCTCTTTACATGATATACTAGACCTCTCTTTATATGATATACTAGAACTCTCTTTATATGATATACTAGACCTCTCTTTATATGATATACTAGACCTCTCTTTATATGACATACTAGAACTCTCTTTACATGATGTACTAGACCTCTCTTTATATGATATACTAGAACTCTCTTTATATGATATACTAGAACTCTCTTTATATGGTATACTAGACCTCTCTTTATATGATATAGTAGACCTCTCTTTACATGATATACTAGACCTCTCTTTACATGATATACTAGGCCTCTCTTTATATGATATACTAGACCTCTTTTTATTTGATATACTAGAACTCTCTTTACATGATATACTAGACCTCTCTTTACATGATATACTAGGCCTCTCTTTATATGATATACTAGAACTCTCTTTATATGATATACTAGAACTCTCTTTATATGGTATACTAGACCTCTCTTTATATGATATAGTAGACCTCTCTTTGCATGATATACTAGACCTCTCTTTACATGATAGACTAGACTTCTTTTTATATGATATACTAGAACTCTCTTTACATGATATACTAGACCTCTCTTTACATGATATACTAGGCCTCTCTTTATATGATATACTAGAACTCTCTTTACATGATATACTAGACCTCTCTTTATATGATATACTAGAACTCTCTTTATATGATATACTAGACCTCTCTTTATATGGTATACTAGAACTCTCTTTACATGGTATACTAGAACTCTCTTTACATGATATACTAGACCTCTCTTTACATGATATACTAGACCCCTCTTTACATGATATACTAGACCTCTCTTTATATGATATACTAGAACTCTCTTTATATGATATACTAGAACTCTCTTTATATGATATACTAGAACTCTCTTTATATGATATACTAGAACTCTCTTTACATGATATACTAGACCTCTCTTTACATGATATACTAGGCCTCTCTTTATATGATATACTAGAACTCTCTTTACATGATATACTAGACCTCTCTTTATATGATATACTAGAACTCTCTTTATATGATATACTAGACCTCTCTTTATATGGTATACTAGAACTCTCTTTACATGGTATACTAGAACTCTCTTTACATGATATACTAGACCTCTCTTTACATGATATACTAGACCCCTCTTTACATGATATACTAGACCTCTCTTTATATGATATACTAGAACTCTCTTTATATGATATACTAGAACTCTCTTTATATGATATACTAGAACTCTCTTTATATGATATACTAGAACTCTCTTTACATGATATACTAGACCTCTCTTTACATGATATACTAGACCTCTCTTTACATGATATACTAGACCTCTCTTTACATGATATACTAGACCTCTCTTTACATGATATACTAGAACTCTCTTTATATGATATACTAGACCTCTCTTTATATGGTATACTAGACCTCTCTTTATATGATATACTAGACCCCTCTTTACATGATATACTAGACCTCTCTTTATATGATATACTAGACCTCTCTTTACATGATATACTAGAACTCTCTTTATATGGTATACTAGAACTCTCTTTATATGATATACTAGACCTCTCTTTACATGATATACTAGACCTCTCTTTATATGATGTACTAGAACTCTCTTGATATGATATACTAGACCTCTCTTTATATGATATACTAGACCTCTCTTTACATGATATACTAGACCTCTCTTTACATGATATACTAGACCTCTCTTTACATGATATACTAGACCTCTCTTTATATGATATACTAGAACTCTCTATACATGATATACTAGAACTCTCTTTACATGATATACTAGGACTCTCTTTATATGATATACCAGACCCCTCTTTATATGATATACTAGACCTCTCTTTATATGGTATACTAGACCTCTCTTTACATGATATACTAGAACTCTCTTTATATGGTATACTAGAACTCTCTTTACATGATATACTGGAACTCTCTTTATATGATATACTAGACCTCTCTTTACATGATATACTAGACCTCTCTTTATATGATATACTAGACCTCTCTTTACATGATATACTAGAACTCTCTTTATATGATATACTAGAACTCTCTTTATATGATATACTAGAACTCTCTTTATATGATATACTAGACCTCTCTTTATATGATATACTAGACCTCTCTTTATATGATATAATAGACCTCTCTTTACATGATATACTAGACCTCTCTTTATATGATATACTAGACCTCTCTTTATATGATATACTAGACCCCTCTTTACATGATATACTAGACCTCTCTTTACATGATATACTAGACCCCTCTTTACATGATATACTAGAACTCTCTTTACATGATATACTAGAACTCTCTTTACATGGTATACTAGAACTCTCTTTACATGATATACTAGAACTCTCTTTATATGGTATACTAGAACTCTCTTTACATGATATACTGGAACTCTCTTTATATGATATACTAGAACTCTCTTTACATGATATACTAGAACTCTCTTTACATGATATACTAGAACTCTCTTTACATGGTATACTAGAACTCTCTTTACATGATATACTAGACCTCTCTTTAGATGATATACTAGACCCCTCTTTATATGGTATACTAGACCTCTCTTTATATGATATAGTAGACCTCTCTTTACATGATATACTAGACCTCTCTTTACATGATATACTAGACCTCTCTTTATATGATATACTAGACCTCTCTTTACATGATATACTAGACCCCTCTTTACATGATATACTAGAACTCTCTTTACATGATATACTAGAACTCTCTTTACATGGTATACTAGAACTCTCTTTACATGATATACTAGACCTCTCTTTACATGATATACTAGACCCCTCTTTATATGGTATACTAGACCTCTCTTTATATGATATACTAGACCTCTCTCTACATGATATACTAGACCTCTCTTTATATGATGTACTAGAACTCTCTTTATATGATATACTAGACCTCTCTTTACATGATAAACTAGACCCCTCTTTATATGGTATACTAGACCTCTCTTTACATGATATACTAGACCCCTCTTTATATGGTATACTAGACCTCTCTCTACATGATATACTAGACCTCTCTTTATATGATGTACTAGAACTCTCTTTATATGATATACTAGACCTCTCTTTACATGATATACTAGACCCCTCTTTATATGGTATACTAGAACTCTCTTTATATGGTATACTAGACCTCTCTTTAGATGATATACTAGACCCCTCTTTATATGGTATACTAGACCTCTCTTTATATGATATAGTAGACCTCTCTTTACATGATATACTAGACCTCTCTTTACATGATATACTAGACCTCTCTTTATATGATGTACTAGAACTCTCTTTATATGATATACTAGACCTCTCTTTACATGATATACTAGACCTCTCTTTATATGATGTACTAGAACTCTCTTTATATGATATACTAGACCTCTCTTTACATGATATACTAGACCTCTCTTTACATGATATACTAGACCTCTCTTTATATGATATACTAGACCTCTCTTTATATGATATACTAGACCTCTCTTTACATGATATACTAGACCTCTCTTTACATGATATACTAGACCCCTCTTTATATGATATACTAGACCTCTCTTTATATGATATACTAGACCTCTCTTTACATGATATACTAGACCTCTCTTTACATGATATACTAGACCCCTCTTTATATGGTACACTAGAACTCTCTTTACATGATATACTAGAACTCTCTTTACATGATATACTAGACCTCTCTTTATATGATATACTAGAACTCTCTTTATATGATATACTAGAACTCTCTTTATATGATATACTAGAACTCTCTTTATATGATATACTAGACCTCTCTTTACATGATATACTAGACCTCTCTCTATATGATATACTAGACCTCTCTCTACATGATATACTAGAACTCTCTTTATATGATATACTAGACCTCTCTTTATATGATATACTAGAACTCTCTTTACATGATATACTAGACCTCTCTTTACATGATATACTAGAACTCTCTTTATATGATATACTAGAACTCTCTTTATATGATATACTAGACCTCTCTTTATATGATATACTAGAACTCTCTTTATATGATATACTAGACCTCTCTTTATATGGTATACTAGACCTCTCTTTACATGATATACTAGAACTCTCTTTACATGATATACTAGAACTCTCTTTACATGATATACTAGACCTCTCTTTACATGATATACTAGAACTCTCTTTATATGATATACTAGACCTCTCTTTATATGATATACTAGACCTCTCTTTACATGATATAATAGACCTCTCTTTATATGATGAACTAGAACTCTCTTTATATGATATACTAGACCTCTCTTTATATGATATACTAGAACTCTCTTTATATGATATACTAGACCTCTCTTTATATGATATACTAGACCTCTCTTTACATGATATACTAGACCTCTCTCTACATGATATACTAGACCTCTCTTTATATGATATACTAGAACTCTCTTTATATGATATACTAGACCTCTCTTTATATGATATACTAGAACTCTCTTTACATGATATACTAGAACTCTCTTTACATGATATACTAGACCTCTCTTTATATGGTATACTAGAACTCTCTTTACATGATATAGTAGACCTCTCTTTACATGATATACTAAAACTCTCTTTACATGATATACTAGACCTCTCTTTACATGATAGACTAGACCTCTCTCTACATGATATACTAGACCTCTCTTTACATGATATACTAGAACTCTCTTTACATGATATACTAGATCTCTCTTTATATGGTATACTAGAACTCTCTTTACATGGTATACTAGACCTCTCTTTACATGATATACTAGAACTCTCTTTATATGATATACTAGACCTCTCTTTATATGATATACTAGACCCCTCTTTATATGATATACTAGAACTCTCTTTACATGATATACTAGACCTCTCTTTACATGATATACTAGACCTCTCTTTACATGATATACTAGACCTCTCTTTATATGGTATACTAGACCTCTCTTTATATGATCTACTAGACCCCTCTTTATATGATATACTAGAACTCTCTTTACATGATATACTAGACCTCTCTTTACATGATATACTAGACCTCTCTCTACATGATATACTAGACCTCTCTTTACATGATATACTAGAACTCTCTTTACATGATATACTAGATCTCTCTTTATATGGTATACTAGACCTCTCTTTATATGATATACTAGACCTCTCTTTACATGATATACTAGGCCTCTCTTTATATGATATACTAGAACTCTCTTTACATGATATACTAGACCCCTCTTTACATGGTATACTAGAACTCTCTTTATATGATATACTAGACCTCTCTTTATATGATATACTAGACCCCTCTTTATATGATATACTAGAACTCTCTTTACATGATATACTAGACCTCTCTTTACATGATATACTAGACCTCTCTTTACATGATATACTAGACCTCTCTTTATATGGTATACTAGACCTCTCTTTATATGATATACTAGACCCCTCTTTATATGATATACTAGAACTCTCTTTACATGATATACTAGACCTCTCTTTACATGATATACTAGACCTCTCTTTACATGATATACTAGACCCCTCTTTACATGATATACTAGACCTCTCTTTATATGGTATACTAGACCTCTATTTATATGGTATACTAGACCCCTCTTTATCTGATATACTAGACCTCTCTTTATATGATATACTAGACCTCTCTTTACATGATATACTAGAACTCTCTTTACATGATATACTAGACCCCTCTTTACATGGTATACTAGACCTCTCTTTACATGATATACTAGAACTCTCTTTATATGGTATACTAGACCCCTCTTTATATGGTATACTAGACCTCTCTTTACATGATATACTAGAACTCTCTCTACATGATATACTAGGCCTCTCTTTATATGATATACTAGAACTCTCTTTATATGGTATACTAGACCTCTCTTTACATGATATACTAGACCTCTCTTTATATGATATACTAGATCTCTCTTTACATGATATACTAGAACTCTCTTTACATGATATACTAGAACTCTCTTTATATGGTATACTAGACCCCTCTTCATATGATATACTAGACCTCTCTTTATATGATATACTAGACCTCTCTTTACATGATATACTAGAACTCTCTTTACATGATATACTAGAACTCTCTTTATATGATATACTAGACCTCTCTTTATATGATATACTAGAACTCTCTTTACATGATATACTAGAACTCTCTTTATATGATATACTAGACCTCTCTTTATATGATATACTAGAACTCTCTTTATTTGATATACTAGAACTCTCTTTATATGATATACTAGAACTCTCTTTATATGATATACTAGACCTCTCTTTATATGATATACTAGAACTCTCTTTATATGATATACTAGAACTCTCTTTATATGATATACTAGACCTCTCTTTATATGATATACTAGAACTCTCTTTACATGATATACTAGAACTCTCTTTATATGATATACTAGACCTCTCTTTATATGATATACTAGAACTCTCTTTATATGATATACTAGAACTCTCTTTACATGATATACTAGAACTCTCTTTATATGATATACTAGAACTCTCTTTATATGATATACTAGAACTCTCTTTATATGATATACTAGACCTCTCTTTATATGATATACTAGAACTCTCTTTATATGATATACTAGACCTCTCTTTATATGATATACTAGACCTCTCTTTACATGATATACTAGGCCTCTCTTTATATGATATACTAGAACTCTCTTTACATGATATACTAGACCTCTCTTTACATGGTATACTAGACCTCTCTTTATATGATATACTAGACCTCTTTTTACATGATATACTAGAACTCTCTTTACATGATATACTAGAACTCTCTTTATATGATATACTAGAACTCTCTTTATATGATATACTAGACCTCTCTTTATATGATATACTAGAACTCTCTTTATATGATATACTAGACCTCTCTTTATATGATATACTAGAACTCTCTTTATATGATATACTAGAACTCTCTTTACATGATATACTAGACCTCTCTTTATATGGTATACTAGACCTCTTTTTATATGATATACTAGAACTCTCTTTACATGATATACTAGACCTCTCTTTATATGATATACTAGAACTCTCTTTATATGATATACTAGAACTCTCTTTACTCGATATACTAGACATCTCTTTATATGATATACTAGACCTCTCTTTATATGATATACTAGAACTCTCTTTATATGATATACTAGAACTCTCTTTACATGATATACTAGACCTCTCTTTATATGGTATACTAGACCTCTCTTTATATGATATACTAGACCCCTCTTTATATGATATACTAGACCCCTCTTTACATGATATACTAGACCTCTCTTTATATGATATACTAGAACTCTCTTTATATGATATACTAGAACTCTCTTTATATGATATACTAGAACTCTCTTTACATGATATACTAGACCTCTCTTTATATGATATACTAGAACTCTCTTTATATGGTATACTAGACCCCTCTTTACATGATATACTAGAACTCTCTTTATATGATATACTAGAACTCTCTTTACATGATATACTAGAACTCTCTTTATATGATATACTAGACCTCTCTTTATATGATATACTAGAACTCTCTTTATATGATATACTAGAACTCTCTTTATATGATATACTAGAACTCTCTTTATATGATATACTAGAACTCTCTTTACATGATATACTAGACCTCTCTTTATATGGTATACTAGACCTCTCTTTATATGATATACTAGACCCCTCTTTACATGATATACTAGACCTCTCTTTATATGATATACTAGACCTCTCTTTATATGATATACTAGACCCCTCTTTACATGATATACTAGACCTCTCTTTATATGATATACTAGACCTCTCTTTACATGATATACTAGACCTCTCTTTACATGATATACTAGACCTCTCTTTATATGATATACTAGAACTCTCTTTATATGATATACTAGAACTCTCTTTATATGATATACTAGAACTCTCTTTACATGATATACTAGACCTCTCTTTATATGGTATACTAGACCTCTCTTTATATGATATACTAGACCCCTCTTTACATGATATACTAGACCTCTCTTTATATGATATCCTAGACCTCTCTTTATATGATATACTAGACCCCTCTTTACATGATATACTAGACCTCTCTTTATATGATATACTAGACCTCTCTTTACATGATATACTAGACCTCTCTTTACATGATATACTAGACCTCTCTTTATATGATATACTAGAACTCTCTTTATATGGTATACTAGACCTCTCTTTATATGATATACTAGACCTCTCTTTACATGATATACTAGACCTCTCTTTACATGATATACTAGACCTCTCTTTATATGATATACTAGAACTCTCTTTATATGATATACTAGAACTCTCTTTATATGATATACTAGACCTCTCTTTATATGATATACTAGAACTCTCTTTATATGATATACTAGAACTCTCTTTATATGATATACTAGAACTCTCTTTATATGATATACTGGAACTCTCTTTACATGATATACTAGACCTCTCTTTATATGGTATACTAGACCTCTCTTTATATGATATACTAGACCCCTCTTTACATGATATACTAGACCTCTCTTTATATGATATACTAGACCTCTCTTTATATGATATACTAGACCCCTCTTTACATGATATACTAGACCTCTCTTTATATGATATACTAGAACTCTCTTTATATGATATACTAGACCTCTCTTTATATGATATACTAGACCTCTCTTTATATGATATACTAGACCCCTCTTTACATGATATACTAGACCTCTCTTTATATGGTATACTAGAACTCTCTTTACATAATATACTAGACCTCTCTTTATATGATATACTAGAACTCTCTTTATATGATATACTAGACCTCTCTTTATATGATATACTAGAACTCTCTTTATATGATATACTAGAACTCTCTTTATATGATATACTAGAACTCTCTTTATATGATATACTAGACCTCTCTTTATATGATATACTAGAACTCTCTTTATATGATATACTAGAACTCTCTTTATATGATATACTAGACCCCTCTTTACATGATATACTAGAACTCTCTTTATATGATATACTAGACCTCTCTTTATATGATATACTAGAACTCTCTTTATATGATATACTAGAACTCTCTTTACATGATATACTAGACCTCTCTTTATATGGTATACTAGACCTCTCTTTATATGATATACTAGACCCCTCTTTACATGATATACTAGACCTCTCTTTATATGATATACTAGACCTCTCTTTATATGATATACTAGACCCCTCTTTACATGATATACTAGACCTCTCTTTATATGATATACTAGACCTCTCTTTACATGATATACTAGACCTCTCTTTACATGATATACTAGACCTCTCTTTATATGGTATACTAGACCTCTCTTTATATGATATACTAGAACTCTCTTTATATGATATACTAGAACTCTCTTTACATGATATACTAGGCCTCTCTTTACATGATATACTAGAACTCTCTTTACATGATATACTAGACCTCTCTTTATATGATATACTAGAACTCTCTTTATATGATATACTAGACCTCTCTTTATATGATATACTAGACCTCTCTTTATATGATGTACTAGAACTCTCTTTATATGGTATACTAGAACTCTCTTTATATGGTATACTAGACCTCTCTTTATATGATATACTAGACCCCTCTTTATATGATATACTAGAACTCTCTTTATATGATATACTAGAACTCTCTTTACATGATATACTAGAACTCTCTTTACATGATATACTAGACCCCTCTTTACATGGTATACTAGACCTCTCTTTACATGATATACTAGAACTCTCTTTATATGGTATACTAGACCCCTCTTTATATGGTATACTAGACCTCTCTTTACATGATATACTAGAACTCTCTCTACATGATATACTAGGCCTCTCTTTATATGATATACTAGAACTCTCTTTATATGGTATACTAGACCTCTCTTTACATGATATACTAGACCTCTCTTTATATGATATACTAGATCTCTCTTTACATGATATACTAGAACTCTCTTTACATGATATACTAGAACTCTCTTTATATGGTATACTAGACCCCTCTTCATATGATATACTAGACCTCTCTTTATATGATATACTAGACCTCTCTTTACATGATATACTAGAACTCTCTTTACATGATATACTAGAACTCTCTTTATATGATATACTAGACCTCTCTTTATATGATATACTAGAACTCTCTTTACATGATATACTAGAACTCTCTTTATATGATATACTAGACCTCTCTTTATATGATATACTAGAACTCTCTTTATATGATATACTAGAACTCTCTTTATATGATATACTAGAACTCTCTTTATATGATATACTAGACCTCTCTTTATATGATATACTAGAACTCTCTTTATATGATATACTAGAACTCTCTTTATATGATATACTAGACCTCTCTTTATATGATATACTAGAACTCTCTTTACATGATATACTAGAACTCTCTTTATATGATATACTAGACCTCTCTTTATATGATATACTAGAACTCTCTTTATATGATATACTAGAACTCTCTTTACATGATATACTAGAACTCTCTTTATATGATATACTAGAACTCTCTTTATATGATATACTAGAACTCTCTTTATATGATATACTAGACCTCTCTTTATATGATATACTAGAACTCTCTTTATATGATATACTAGACCTCTCTTTATATGATATACTAGACCTCTCTTTACATGATATACTAGGCCTCTCTTTATATGATATACTAGAACTCTCTTTACATGATATACTAGACCTCTCTTTATATGGTATACTAGACCTCTCTTTATATGATATACTAGACCTCTTTTTACATGATATACTAGAACTCTCTTTACATGATATACTAGAACTCTCTTTATATGATATACTAGAACTCTCTTTATATGATATACTAGACCTCTCTTTATATGATATACTAGAACTCTCTTTATATGACATACTAGACCTCTCTTTATATGATATACTAGAACTCTCTTTATATGATATACTAGAACTCTCTTTACATGATATACTAGACCTCTCTTTATATGGTATACTAGACCTCTTTTTATATGATATACTAGAACTCTCTTTACATGATATACTAGACCTCTCTTTATATGATATACTAGAACTCTCTTTATATGATATACTAGAACTCTCTTTACATGATATACTAGACATCTCTTTATATGATATACTAGACCTCTCTTTATATGATATACTAGAACTCTCTTTATATGATATACTAGAACTCTCTTTACATGATATACTAGACCTCTCTTTATATGGTATACTAGACCTCTCTTTATATGATATACTAGACCCCTCTTTATATGATATACTAGACCCCTCTTTACATGATATACTAGACCTCTCTTTATATGATATACTAGAACTCTCTTTATATGATATACTAGAACTCTCTTTATATGATATACTAGAACTCTCTTTACATGATATACTAGACCTCTCTTTATATGATATACTAGAACTCTCTTTATATGGTATACTAGGCCCCTCTTTACATGATATACTAGAACTCTCTTTATATGATATACTAGAACTCTCTTTACATGATATACTAGAACTCTCTTTATATGATATACTAGACCTCTCTTTATATGATATACTAGAACTCTCTTTATATGATATACTAGAACTCTCTTTATATGATATACTAGAACTCTCTTTATATGATATACTAGAACTCTCTTTACATGATATACTAGACCTCTCTTTATATGGTATACTAGACCTCTCTTTATATGATATACTAGACCCCTCTTTACATGATATACTAGACCTCTCTTTATATGATATACTAGACCTCTCTTTATATGATATACTAGACCCCTCTTTACATGATATACTAGACCTCTCTTTATATGATATACTAGACCTCTCTTTACATGATATACTAGACCTCTCTTTACATGATATACTAGACCTCTCTTTATATGATATACTAGAACTCTCTTTATATGATATACTAGAACTCTCTTTATATGATATACTAGAACTCTCTTTACATGATATACTAGACCTCTCTTTATATGGTATACTAGACCTCTCTTTATATGATATACTAGACCCCTCTTTACATGATATACTAGACCTCTCTTTATATGATATACTAGACCTCTCTTTATATGATATACTAGACCCCTCTTTACATGATATACTAGACCTCTCTTTATATGATATACTAGACCTCTCTTTACATGATATACTAGACCTCTCTTTACATGATATACTAGACCTCTCTTTATATGATATACTAGAACTCTCTTTATATGGTATACTAGACCTCTCTTTATATGATATACTAGACCTCTCTTTACATGATATACTAGACCTCTCTTTACATGATATACTAGACCTCTCTTTATATGATATACTAGAACTCTCTTTATATGATATACTAGAACTCTCTTTATATGATATACTAGACCTCTCTTTATATGATATACTAGAACTCTCTTTATATGATATACTAGAACTCTCTTTATATGATATACTAGAACTCTCTTTATATGGTATACTAGAACTCTCTTTACATGATATACTAGACCTCTCTTTATATGGTATACTAGACCTCTCTTTATATGATATACTAGACCCCTCTTTACATGATATACTAGACCTCTCTTTATATGATATACTAGACCTCTCTTTATATGATATACTAGACCCCTCTTTACATGATATACTAGACCTCTCTTTATATGATATACTAGAACTCTCTTTATATGATATACTAGACCTCTCTTTATATGATATACTAGACCTCTCTTTATATGATATACTAGACCCCTCTTTACATGATATACTAGACCTCTCTTTATATGGTATACTAGAACTCTCTTTACATAATATACTAGACCTCTCTTTATATGATATACTAGAACTCTCTTTATATGATATACTAGACCTCTCTTTATATGATATACTAGAACTCTCTTTATATGATATACTAGAACTCTCTTTATATGATATACTAGAACTCTCTTTATATGATATACTAGACCTCTCTTTATATGATATACTAGAACTCTCTTTATATGATATACTAGAACTCTCTTTATATGATATACTAGACCCCTCTTTACATGATATACTAGAACTCTCTTTATATGATATACTAGACCTCTCTTTATATGATATACTAGAACTCTCTTTATATGATATACTAGAACTCTCTTTACATGATATACTAGACCTCTCTTTATATGGTATACTAGACCTCTCTTTATATGATATACTAGACCCCTCTTTACATGATATACTAGACCTCTCTTTATATGATATACTAGACCTCTCTTTATATGATATACTAGACCCCTCTTTACATGATATACTAGACCTCTCTTTATATGATATACTAGACCTCTCTTTACATGATATACTAGACCTCTCTTTACATGATATACTAGACCTCTCTTTATATGGTATACTAGACCTCTCTTTATATGATATACTAGAACTCTCTTTATATGATATACTAGAACTCTCTTTACATGATATACTAGGCCTCTCTTTACATGATATACTAGAACTCTCTTTACATGATATACTAGACCTCTCTTTTTATGATATACTAGAACTCTCTTTATATGATATACTAGACCTCTCTTTATATGATATACTAGACCTCTCTTTATATGATGTACTAGAACTCTCTTTATATGGTATACTAGAACTCTCTTTATATGGTATACTAGACCTCTCTTTATATGATATACTAGACCCCTCTTTATATGATATACTAGAACTCTCTTTATATGATATACTAGAACTCTCTTTACATGATATACTAGACCTCTCTTTATATGATATACTAGAACTCTTTTTATATGATATACTAGACCTCTCTTTATATGATATACTAGAACTCTCTTTATATGATATACTAGACCTCTCTTTACATGATATACTAGACCTCTCTTTATATGATATACTAGAACTCTCTTTATATGATATACTAGACCCCTCTTTACATGATATACTAGAACTTTCTTTATATGATATACTAGACCTCTCTTTATATGATATACTAGACCTCTCTTTACATGATATACTAGACCTCTCTTTACATGATATACTAGAACTCTCTTTATATGATATGCTAGAACTCTCTTTACATGATATACTAGGCCTCTCTTTATATGATATACTAGAACTCTCTTTACATGATATACTAGACCTCTCTTTATATGATATACTAGAACTCTCTTTATATGATATACTAGACCTCTCTTTATATGATATACTAGACCTCTCTTTATATGATATACTAGAACTCTCTTTACATGATGTACTAGACCTCTCTTTATATGATATACTAGAACTCTCTTTATATGATATACTAGAACTCTCTTTACATGATATACTAGACCTCTCTTTATATGAAATACTAGGCCTCTCTTTATATGGTATACTAGACCTCTCTTTATATGATATAGTAGACCTCTCTTTACATGATATACTAGACCTCTCTTTACATGATATACTAGGCCTCTCTTTATATGATATACTAGACCTCTTTTTATATGATATACTAGAACTCTCTTTACATGATATACTAGACCTCTCTTTACATGATATACTAGGCCTCTCTTTATATGATATACTAGAACTCTCTTTATATGATATACTAGAACTCTCTTTATATGGTATACTAGACCTCTCTTTATATGATATAGTAGACCTCTCTTTACATGATATACTAGACCTCTCTTTACATGATATACTAGACCTCTTTTTATATGATATACTAGAACTCTCTTTACATGATATACTAGACCTCTCTTTACATGATATACTAGGCCTCTCTTTATATGATTTACTAGAACTCTCTTTACATGATATACTAGACCTCTCTTTATATGATATACTAGAACTCTCTTTATATGATATACTAGACCTCTCTTTATATGATATACTAGACCTCTTTTTATATGATATACTAGAACTCTCTTTACATGGTATACTAGAACTCTCTTTACATGATATACTAGAACTCTCTTTATATGATATACTAGAACTCTCTTTACATGATATACTAGACCTCTCTTTATATGAAATACTAGGCCTCTCTTTATATGGTATACTAGACCTCTCTTTATATGATATAGTAGACCTCTCTTTACATGATATACTAGACCTCTCTTTACATGATATACTAGGCCTCTCTTTATATGATATACTAGACCTCTTTTTATATGATATACTAGAACTCTCTTTACATGATATACTAGACCTCTCTTTACATGATATACTAGGCCTCTCTTTATATGATATACTAGAACTCTCTTTATATGATATACTAGAACTCTCTTTATATGGTATACTAGACCTCTCTTTATATGATATAGTAGACCTCTCTTTACATGATATACTAGACCTCTCTTTACATGATATACTAGACCTCTTTTTATATGATATACTAGAACTCTCTTTACATGATATACTAGACCTCTCTTTACATGATATACTAGGCCTCTCTTTATATGATTTACTAGAACTCTCTTTACATGATATACTAGACCTCTCTTTATATGAAATACTAGAACTCTCTTTATATGATATACTAGACCTCTCTTTATATGGTATACTAGAACTCTCTTTACATGGTATACTAGAACTCTCTTTACATGATATACTAGACCTCTCTTTACATGATATACTAGACCCCTCTTTACATGATATACTAGACCTCTCTTTATATGATATACTAGAACTCTCTTTATATGATATACTAGAACTCTCTTTATATGATATACTAGAACTCTCTTTATATGATATACTAGAACTCTCTTTACATGATATACTAGACCTCTCTTTACATGATATACTAGGCCTCTCTTTATATGATATACTAGAACTCTCTTTACATGATATACTAGACCTCTCTTTATATGATATACTAGAACTCTCTTTATATGATATACTAGACCTCTCTTTATATGGTATACTAGAACTCTCTTTACATGGTATACTAGAACTCTCTTTACATGATATACTAGACCTCTCTTTACATGATATACTAGACCCCTCTTTACATGATATACTAGACCTCTCTTTATATGATATACTAGAACTCTCTTTATATGATATACTAGAACTCTCTTTATATGATATACTAGAACTCTCTTTATATGATATACTAGAACTCTCTTTACATGATATACTAGACCTCTCTTTACATGATATACTAGACCTCTCTTTACATGATATACTAGACCTCTCTTTACATGATTTACTAGACCTCTCTTTACATGATATACTAGAACTCTCTTTATATGATATACTAGACCTCTCTTTATATGGTATACTAGACCTCTCTTTATATGATATACTAGACCCCTCTTTACATGATATACTAGACCTCTCTTTATATGATATACTAGACCTCTCTTTACATGATATACTAGAACTCTCTTTATATGGTATACTAGAACTCTCTTTATATGATATACTAGACCTCTCTTTACATGATATACTAGACCTCTCTTTACATGATATACTAGACCTCTCTTTACATGATATACTAGAACTCTCTTTATATGATATACTAGACCTCTTTTTACATGATATACTAGACCTCTCTTTATATGATATACTAGACCTCTTTTTACATGATATACTAGACCTCTCTTTATATGATATACTAGACCTCTCTTTACATGATATACTAGAACTCTCTTTACATGATATACTAGACCTCTCTTTACATGATATACTAGACCTCTCTTTATATGATATACTAGAACTCTCTTTACATGATATACTAGACCTCTCTTTACATGATATACTAGAACTCTCTTTATATGATATACTAGAACTCTCTTTATATGATATACTAGACCTCTCTTTGCATGATATACTAGAACTTTCTTTATATGATATACTAGAACTCCCTTTACATGATATACTAGAACTCTCTTTACATGATATACTAGACCCCTCTTTACATGATATACTAGAACTCTCTCTACATGATATACTAGACCTCTCTTTATATGGTATACTAGACCTCTCTTTACATGATATACTAGACCTCTCTTTACATGATATACTAGACCTCTCTTTACATGATATACTAGACCTCTCTCTACATGATATACTAGAACTCTCTTTACATGATATACTAGACCTCTCTCTACATGATATACTAGAACTCTCTTTACATGATATACTAGACCTCTCTTTACATGATATACTAGACCTCTCTTTACATGATATACTAGACCAAGCCCCACCATATATTACCGTACGTTATCACCTAAATGAAGAGTCTCGCAGTCCAGTCAGTTTCCTCTGCCACCTTGAGCTACACGAGTCACAAATATTGTTTTGAGAACCCATAGCTTTCCCAATTTATTTCTTATCAAGAATCATCATTTGGTAGGTTGCTAGACCTACCTTGTGTGATGAAGCTCCAAAGCCTACCGATATAAATCGTAAAACGCTTGCTATTTGGGTGCGCGATACAAAATGCAGTCATATAAAGCGGCATTAACAAAAATTGGATTTGAGCAGAGAACGTTAGTGTATTCCAGCACTGCATCAGGTGCTATTCCAGAGATGGTGACAACATGCATCAGGTGCTATTCCAGAGGTGGTGACAACATGCATCAGGTGCTATTCCAGAGGTGGTGACAACATTGAGAGTCGCTCAAGCTATATGCTCTCATCAACCAACATTTAGCATGAAGCTAAATCAGAAGTCAGTTACCTTTCATTGGACTCGTTTTGTTGACTTTTGAATAGAGCAGGATATTCTAGACCAGTTGCTTTTATTGCTAACAACTGAGTTTGATGATAAAGAAGGAGAGACTGTGGAAGCCAAAAAACAAATAGGTCTTCATTTCTGACACTTAGTTGCTGAGGTATTTGTGACATAGTAAATGTGAGGTGCGAGTAAGAAGCCTTGTGTATACAACAATATACAAGCTGAACCATCTCACAGTCTGGTTAAATCGTAACTCATAAGTTTAGTTTGGTCGAGAATTACAGGTCCTACATTTTTCAAGGAGTTGAGGTTGTGAGCAGATGTATACTTAATCTCAGGAGAGTCAGTCACATAGAATGCATACGCAGCACGTGTAGGAGGTTGTGACCTATTTTGAACCGTATCCAGAAAGCGGACCAGTAATATTTCAGAGTTTTAGTTAACCTGTACAGTCAAAGTTTCTTGAGAATGGGAGTAGCAGTTTCTCCTTTCATCAAAAGTCAGCTAAACATCCCTTTCCATTCACCGTACCACCTCTTTATAATGAGTGACATCTAACTAACCAAACAAAAGCTAGAAGTTACAACTTATTTCTCACTCCTTGCACAGGCCCTTTACTTTTCCAGAAGAAGGTTTACAATTTTGGTGGAGCCCATTCCTCCTGCTTTTAACTTCCCATCTCTCTTCCGAAAAACTTTAAACGTTCCTTATCAGTTTTAGAGCTCCTTGAAAAGTGTTCCCTAGTTTATCATTTTGAGAGACTAAGGCCTGAATATCATTTGAATTGTGAAATGCCCACGAAGTAGAACGATATCACCGCCTGTCATATTGGCTTTAATAGAGAGCGAAGCAGTACTTGGTGTCTTAAATTGAGCATCGGTGAAATCAAACTTTAATCTTACCTATACTTATTTAATAACCTTGAACTTTAGCTTCTTTTGTTAGCTTCAAACAAATGTCAATTTCATAGAAAAATATTGTATTTATCAAAATGTAACTTGTGGCTATTTCATTTGAATTGTAGGCAAAGGATAGTTTCTGGATATGCAACCGGTGTACATTGAAAAATGAATCGGAGAGCGATTACTGTGAAGTGTGTGGGGCAAAAAATCCTTCTTCTATGCCCCTATTGGCTCACTGTGAGTCAGCGCCGGTAAGCAGTAAACCTCAAGTTATCTACATAATTATGTTTCCTGTCACTGTTTAATGAAACCAAAGTGAATACTCATCAAGTGAACTCCACCTTACAGACTTTTAGGTTGCATTCAGATACACCATTTATTAGAGTAGGTGCTGACAGTCGTTGAGCCCTCATTGATAAGTTTGTTCTGATGGAAGTTCTTCGCTCATTATATCACAGACATTGTGATTTGTTACAACATCTATGGCACGCTATAGCTCAGATGAATCCAATTTCTGTTTAATATAAAGCAAAATTATTATGATGATATTATCACTTGCTATATTAATTACACAATGTATTGTCACCATTCACATTTTGGGAGGGAAAAATTCTGATAATTATGCTTTTTGAAATTTCACACTGAGTCAAGGTCATGTTTGTTCTACAAACCTACGTCGCTTGTCGCATCTCGTCATTAACCCCAAATTGCCACCATGTTTTTGGCGCTCAACATTAAAGTCTCGGATTGCTCTTGTTTATCTGACATTAATACCTATACGAAGCGTATTCGAAAGCTCCCTTAGTTTAAGAACATTGTCTTGGTGGCAGATGTAGTTCTTGTGCTAGCGCTCATTTCTTTTGCCATTGGTCATAAATTATTCATTCCATATCAGCAATTTCAGAAAAAACAACGCTCGCAAGTCAAAACATACTACGTAGTTCTTTCTATAGATTAGGAATGAAGAAATGTCTATTTTGGTGTATTTTCATCAAAATAATGGTTCAAGAGCAAAATATTATAGTGGATTTTCATGACCACTAAGAGTGCGCAAGGTCAGGCATGCCTTAATTGAGCCTGGCACTGCCAGAAACCTTGTAGAAAGAAACGATACCAATACTACCGGCCCTGCAGTATCACTACCGGCCCCGCAGTATCATTACCGACCCTGCAGCAGTCACTACCAGCCCTGCAGTATCACCATCGGCCCTGCAATATCACTACCGGCCCTGCAGTAACACTACCAGCCCTGCAGCTACTCTATACCGGGTCGGGGGGGGAGGGGGGAAAGATGGCTATAGCCTGAGGAACCAAGCTAGTACCAAATTATGTTGGAGCTCAAGTTTGCAGCTTAACCACCGCCAGATCATCAAAAGACATGGGCCACAAGCTGTAACAGTCAGGAACCCGAACTATATTGCACCATCAGTTCCTGGGCTGTGACTCAGCATAACTACTCTTGAAGCTCTGCCCTCCACTTTGAGGCGCCTTGTCTATTTAACCTTATCTTATCCAAACTAATGTTTTACATTTATTTCTTGTTCACTTATTCGTGCATTTACTTGCTGTTGCTTGTGATTTGTCATGCCCATAGGAGGTCATCTATTTCCTGTACCTCTGCCTATAAAAGGCAGAGCTTTGCTTATACACATTGTATTTGTATCAGAATTCTGTTTGTGATTACACCAAGCAGAGAGATACTTTGTCACTATTGTACTACACTGGATTTTTGTGGAATAATATATAATAATTATTACTCTGAAGCATTGAGTAGTGAGTCTGAACCGTGGGCTCTGTTGCAGTTGGGAGTTGGGATACTACTCTGCTGAAGGTGATTGAGAGTTCAACAGCCTAAACACCGTCTCCATGAACTGCTGAATAGACCAGCCCCATCACTGCGTAGGTCATCACACATCAAACAAAGACACACTGATGTAAAATGTAGAACCAAACTCCGAGGCTCCACTGTTTTTCTCAAGTATGGAAATCAGGGTTGTTTGAAGTACTCTAAGTAAATTTTATTATTGTTAATACTGAATCTTTTATTAATTAATCGCTCTTTTTCTTTTTCAACTCAAGCTGCCATAGATTTTTAACTACTGTGCTGAAAACCTATAAGAGTTGGCACTTTTCTTAACTGCACTGTGCATGACCAATGGTTGACAAATAAAGATTTATATATAACCTCTGGAGAAGTTGCAAAAGAACTGCACTTTGACTGTCTGGTTCTACATATTTTTATCCGACTGCTTGGGATGTGTGACTCATTGGAGTAGGGTGAAAGGGAGGTCTCTCTGGAGGGCTCTGTGGCAGTGGGGAATCAAGGGGCATGCTAAGACTTTGGTGACAGGTAGAGCAGATTCTGGCAATTCTTTGAAGACTAGTCATGGGAGTGTGGGGACCTTGGTCTTAGTCGTAAATGCCGTTACTTCATCCACCAGTGTTATTTTCTAGCGGTATTGATCTTCTATCACTTGGTTATCTCTTGCAGCCACTTGGTGGCATCAGGGCTGTCCATAGTGTTGGAGTGGTCCCACATTGCATCTAGGGCCACCTGTAGGTGCTGGGGCTACAGTAGGAGGGGGGGGGGTGTGGTTGGCGAGGGTACGACTTCAGTAGTTGGTCTCTGGTTCCTACGGCGGTCAGTTCTGGTCTGATTTGGACGAAACTCGCTGGAGGTGTCAAGTGGAGTCTCCTCTATTGGCTGCTGTAAGTGGGGTGGGGTTCTCTCTTCCAACAGGGAAAGTGGGGGGTGGGGAGGTAGTGCTAGAGGAGGGAAATGTGTGGAAGAGGAGGGGGACTTCTTTGTCGGCGGTGGGCGGCGAGCTGGTTCCATAGCTGCTGGGGCTTGGCCGTAGGGTTCTAGACAGGCCTTTTTTGGTTTGAGGCGGCTGCCATTTTGTGCAGATCGTTGTCCGGGCCTGCTGATGAGATAAGTGTGGTTGCTGTATGCTTCCTTGATTAGGTAGGGTCCGACGAACTTGAGTTGTAATTTGGTGTCCTCACCCTTCCTCCGTCTCTTATTCTCTAACCACACCTCTCGTCTCCTGTCCGGAATAGTGATGGCTCTTCTCCGTCATCTCCTCTCAATTGTCTCTGCTCCATGCTCAAGGCTGTGGACATCCTCTAATTTTTTTGTAGGGCCTGTGTGTATTCGTGCACTGGCATGCACTCGACTAAGGGGGGATGGTAGGCTAGCTGGTCGGGGAGACGCAGTTCTCTGCCCATCATGAGAATGTTGGGCGTCTTGCCAGTGGTAGAGGAGGGGGGGGGGGGGGGGGGAAATCAGGTCCCACTCTTCCGGTCGTCTTTTAAAGAGGGCACATAGTGCATCTCCGAGCATCCGGTTATTTCGTTCCACAACTCTGTTTTCTTGGGGGTGATAGGGGGTAGTCCTGGTCTTCTCCATCCGCCAAAGGTTGCTTAACTCTTTCCTGAGACTTGATTTAAATTGAGTGCCCTGGTCTGTGTGCATCTGTTTGGGCAAGCCAAAGTAACTGAACACACGTTCATCTAGGGCGGTGGCAACTACTGGGGCTTTAGCATCGGAGAGGGGGAGGGCGTCTTGCCAGCGTGTAAAGTGGTCTGTTAAGATGAGGATCCACTTATTTCCTTTGCCGGTCTCAGGGAAGGGGCCTGTTGTATTATTTACAAGTACTGGAGTTGTCCTCCCCTATATATATATATATAAATAGGAGTTGCCTTTTCTTGTTTGTTTTAACAACGACAGTTTGGCATTTTGTGTGTGATGCCATGTGGGAGACAGTTGATTTGTTTTTCTGAATAAACCGCTCATGCATTGACAATCTCTAACATATCATAATAATATCACCAAACTAACAGTCTATATGGTGATACAACAGGGCCAACCAGATCTACAGCTAGCTTCTGCCACGGCCGACTGGCGTACATCTGTTTCCGGGCCGGGTTGGGCTTTGTTCCTCCGTGTTTAGCTTATTGGCAAGTCTCATAGTTGTTGATAGTTCTCCTCACATCAGCGGTCATGCCCAGCCAGTACCAAGTGAGATTCAACCTCTAGAGGGCCCGTTGGGTACCTTGGTGGGCCATGACGTGAGTCTCCCACACTACCTTGCCTTGCAGACTGGGGGGCACACAGCACACCAGCGAGATCTGTTCTGGCCGGCGTGGTGTATCTCTAACAAACCATCCGGTCGGAGTTGCATGAAGTGCCTTCTCTTCTCTAACTGGCGCAAATCATTGATTCCAAGCTCCAGTTGTTGGGGGTCTACAGGAGCGTTGTTCTTGATGGCCTCGTACATGACTGCCATGGGGTCGCGGCCGGTCTTCTGAGCTTCCATCAGAACTGTATCAGGGGGTGGAGGGCGTGGACACGTGACAGAAACCACCCAGGGATCCGGTGGTACAAAGTGAGCTGATAGGGATGGGGATTTGGTGGGTCCACCATCTCTTGCTTCGATGTGGTTGCATTGTTTGCAGTCAGAGAGTCAACACCTGCTTAGTCCGTCTGCATTTCCGTGTAGGTGTCCACTACGATGCTCGATGGTAAATTGGAATTTGGATATACAATAGTGGACATTGGAAAAGACAGCTGAAAAACGCAATGATGAGCCCAACATAACCTGACATACCCTGATGGGCAAATTCTGTTGAAAAGATTTTTCACTAGATAATGTACTAGACCCGCACATTTAGCAAGAGCTAGAATGTAACTTCTCTGACAGAGAAACACACCAAGTAGTAGATGAACCTACCAGCAGAACAAAACACCGGGTTAGTATCTTTTTCGAATGTATCTTTTGTTTATTAAAATTCTGGCCACGCAACGCTTTTACGGCCAAAATAATATTTTAGCGAACTTTTACGTCCAACTACTTATCTGCTAGGCGTTGTCACCGCACAAACTGCTTGTCTGCCAGCACAACTAGACAGTCAGCCTTTTTAGGCCGGACAATGTGCAGTCAACCTCTCCCCAGAGGTGAACCCGTGCTGGGATGGCACAAACAACTGATTGTAAAGAGTATATTCTACTTTACCAACTGTGGTGAGCCCTCGGCTGAAACATACATACTCGGTGCTTTCGAGTGATATAACATTTATTCCTTCCCAGAATAAAAAGGTGGCAATCCAAGTAGCAAGTACACTCTGCTGTAGCGCAATGCAATGATCTACACAAAAGCTCTACCTTTTATCGGCATAGTCACAGGAAGTGTTTGGCCTAGTTTGCCAAACACTCCAATCACACATAAGAATAATACGAATACACAGAATGATAAATAAATATAGCAGCCAATGTAATGTGACTAAATGAATTAAAGGTAGCCGGTGCCCAGAAGTGAGGGGCGGAGTCTATAGGCATTCTAGCCAGTAATAGTTAAGTATCTCTTTCTCCATAGGTTCTCGGTCTTTCTTGGTCTTGGATCCTACTTTATTGACTTCTGAGGGTAGTTAGCTCCTGGGCACTGGTTATAGAAGATCTTAGGCTGGTTTTCATCTCTCAGGCTATGTCAGCCATCTTGCTGTCGACCCGGGATAACCACCCAGGGCTGGGGTAGTAGATACCCTGTGCTGGTATAGTATGATAATGGCTCTAGTGCATGTAATTTAGCAACTAGGTTAACCGCAATTTATTTTGTGATTTGTCAGTTGCTTTCAATTAGGTTTGCCTGATGTCTACAGACTATCAGGGGGACCTTTGCTAAATAGTGGTCACAGTTGGTGACCAGTAAAATTCACTACAGTATTAACAAATTACAAAATAACAGTACAAGGAAATGCACCAGAAACAATAGAAAGATTGCGAAAGCAGATAAACAAGCAGATCGCGCATTGAGAGTTGATGTTAAATCAGCGTGATATAATAAAACCTGACACAACACCCAGAGCATTGGTGTACCGTCTCCTACCACCATTGAGATGTTTCAGCTGAGCCAGGTGGAGCGGGGTGGAGCACGCTTGTCTCACGGTGAGGTTGAGGCCAGTTGTAAGAGAAGGAAGAGTGGGACGTCAATGACAGTTACTAAATGTTTAGCTGCACAGAATTGTCCGAGCGAACTCTTGCATGTACTCAGGTGATTTACTTACCGACCTCTAGTGGTTTGTGAAGTTGTGGGATTTATGGCCCCCAACTGAAAACCGCAATGAAAAAATTAGGTGGAAGCTCTAGTGATGATACGTTCTACCTACTGCTTTACACAATTCTTACAGCGGCTCCTTCGAAAACATACTTTTAGATCTACGATTAAAATATTGGGTCTATATAATGCCTGGTGCAACATATTCATCATTGTTTTTGCTAAGATTCTGTTTTTATCTATATTTTGTGTTTCGAATATGTTAGATTTTGTTGACAACACTGTAGGCTGATGATTTTGAGCGTATGCGAAGAGAAATGGCATCTGTTGCTTCCCCTGATGATATCCTCATCTTTCCTGCTGCTGGCGTAGAGGCTGCCATGACACTCGATGAACCATGCAACTCTGTAAGCCATCTCCATCATTCTACTTTAAAGCCATTTGTGCAAAACTGATTAGCAACTCCATGAAAATATTTGAGACAGAGAATGCTGTTTGTTTTCTATTGTTAATATATTTTTGAAAAAATTTTATTAATTGTTGATGTACTTTTCTAGAAGGAGTCTGCTGCTGATGAACATTTCGCTAAGCAGCTTCATAAAACTATAAATCCGGTAGGTTTGAACTGAAGTATAACTAAGAGTCAGCGATATGACCTAATATATACTCACTATTCAAGCATTGTTTTTTCTCTACAACTTCCTTGTTAGTCATGATTCCATAACTTTGCTGTACAGTAAGTATTATTAAGTTATGCAATGCGTATAGTTTGTTGATTGTTTTACATAAGCAAAAGTTTCTTTCATTCAGAGTGTCCCTGGTTACGGCAGAGTTTTTTCTCCAATCGCTAAGGGTGCTTTCGGATACCCTACGCGTAGGGCTTAACGATGGGATTAAACGAGACCATTCGGAAACCCCGTCGTTGAGGGCAGAAAAAACATGGCGGCAATGGGCAATTTGGGCTCAACGATGGAAGTGACAAGCGAGTAAGGTAGCGTCGTTGACTGACCTTGACTCCACTTAACAAACAGTTTTAACGAGTCAACTTTTATCAATCACTTTTCCTCCCCGTTTCAAGTCGTGACAATGCATTATAATGTATATAAAAAATACATCTGACGATGAAATCATCGTAATTATTTTTTATTTGTAAAGAAACTAAAGTGGGCTCACTGCAGCTATACAGTTTTCATAGACGTTGATGAAAATACGTATGTCTATGGTTCGAGCACAAACAACTTCCGTTAAACGACAGTCATCGTTGAGCCCTCAACGAGTGTTCAACGACTGCCCTATGCATAGGGTATCCGAAAGCACCCTAAATCACTGGATGAAGAACTAGCCAAGTCCCTCCAAGAGTCTGTCTGCTCGGTAAAACTTATTCATCCTGTGTGTGGCGTTGTATGTAGTTGGGTATATAATATATGCTGTATTACATATACGTATTACGTGTTGTAGAGCAAGGCAGATGACGAGCATGCCCAAACTCTTGATCTGATGCTCAATTTGGTAAGTTTTTGCTCGGCTGAAGTCTATTTCCACCACCAAACGATGCATCCTCCACCTAATAGCAGCTAGAATGTTTTTTCTGTTGAAGGCAACAGAACCTGGAAGCTGGGAATGCGCTACTTGCTTTTTGCCAAATTTGGACGAAAAGAATTTCTGTGTTTCTTGCGACTCCCGCAAACCATCATCCAAGCAACAAGAAGAATCGCCATCAGCTACTCAAGTAAATACTTATTCGAAACTAATGGTTTCCTATTGTGATGCAAAGCTTACACCAAAGTTGGGCATGAAATCTTTTATTAGGTTAAAAAGCATAACACACCCATGAAAATTATTGTGAAGTTGTTGTTTCAGTTATCTGCTTGTATTATTAAACAGTAACCTAATTGTTATTTTTAAGAAAGTTCAAGTTTTTGTGCATTAATGATGGTTTTGTTTCAGGCTGATAAAAAAGAATGTGGAGATTCTGTAGAGAAGAAAAGCTAATCGCTAACTAATACAATGACAATGCCAAACATATGGTTTACCATTTACCTCGCCAAATGCAATTCTTTTATTTCTATTTCCTTGACCAGAAGCTGCAGTCATATTTTGATACAAAGAAAAGTTTTGATTATAGTTCTTCCTTTCACCCGTTTCCATCAGCCAATCAATCAGCTTTCTAGTAAAATTTGTAATCCACGGAGTAGATGATTTTTTCTGCTGTTAGTCATTATATGTAGCTTATAAAAATAACCACAAATTATTTGCCAGTGAAACCTTCAACTCGTAAGCCTAAAATGAATGTCGATGTCTTCCTGTATGCAAAGCATTTTGGACGTAAAAGCTTTTTCAAAATAGTTCCATGCAGTGCAGAAGCCTTACGATTCCCTGTATTGGCTCGTTGTTATCACTGAAGCTATTTTAAGTTGTAGTCTTTATTTGATGTGGAATTGTTTTGTTCTTCCATGGACATCACTATAAAAAAGATGATTTAGTTTTGTAATTATGTTTAGGTAATGAAATTCTATTGACTCGACTGTAATAAATACCAAATATTTTGTAAACCCGTTTTTTATGCTATTGGGGGAGCATTGGGTATATTTATTGGATCTTGTACGCCACCAATTAGCACTTGTAATTGTTTCCGCGCAGGCTATGTTGTGACATACTTGAAGGCTATGTTGTGACATACTTGAAGGCTATGTTGTGACATACTTGAAGGCTATGTTGTGACATACTTGAAGGCTATGTTGTGACATGCTTGAAGGCTATGTTGTGATATGCTTGAAATAATTTAATGTAACATTCCTACTCGATGTGTTCGCGAGTAATACGACAAGCGAGCAGGCGTTATGTTGAAAAAACGTATCGCTGTCAATGAGAAACATCTATATATATTGTGATGCTTAATCAACTTGACAGAATTCGGATCGAATCAAGTTTTAACAGTCAATACCAGCATCATTTTAATTTGATTTTGAAATGGAATGTAATTTATTTTATTTACATTTCTATCTAAAGTGCATTCAGCATTTTACCAATAAAAGCGAAAGTTTAAAAAAAAGTTTTCAAATTACATGAAAGTATAAAATTTCACAACTTTTCTCGTCGTGTTTTTGCAGCCGCACAGAATATATATTTCTGGTGACAGAAAATGTACAATTTGTGCTGAAATTAACCTTGCAGATAAAATTATTAACAAGTGTCAAGCCATGTGGTGATGAGGAGCAAAAGTCAAGTAAAACACTATTATGTGTGTGTGGAAGTTTGTTGTACCTTTTCAATACAATCTTGAGCGTTGTGATTAAAAATTATAAGCAGCCAAAAGTATAACTAGATTGATTGAGGGTACAACACTAAGGTACAGACCAAGTATGTTAAGTCACTGACACTAAGCTGTGTCATGGTCATAAGCCAGCATTAGTGCTCTAGTGATTCAGCCGGGCTCTCTTTAGTTCTGTCCAACTTTGCATTGATAAAGATGACAGCTCGTATAAATCGGTCACCACCACCGCATCACAGGAAAACTTAACACACTGTTTTGATGCCATTCGGCAATAAAAGCACTATGTACATCTTCCCTGCAGCAGCATCTGGAAGTCAGAGTATATTCAGACAGGTCTCAAGTCGACTTTGCTATGTTAGACTCGGCTAATATCAACTCAAGTCGACTGTGCTATATTAGACTCGACTGTGCTATGTTAGACTCGGCTAATATCAACTCAAAATAATTGTAGCTTCACTCACCAGTTGACTTTGTCAAAAAAATTCCAGTTTTTTGCAGGCGATTGAAGATCTTGTTTGTAAATGTTGATGGCAGATATGTTTGCTACTGCGGGTTTCTTGTAATAGCTGCCCAGGAAAGACATGATTACGGTGGCTCTAGTCTAAGTGCTTCTGAGAGGAGTTTGATAGTGGGCGCCACAAACTCCATCCGTTTTGGAGTCTGAGCACTTAGACTACGGTGGCTCAGACCTTTCTGTTTTTTCGATTTTCAAGCTTCCAAATGCTTTCCAAATTGTCCAAATACTTTCAAAAGCGTCTGAACATTTTCAAACCATTTAAACACTTTGTCAAATAGTTCGTAAGCTTTAAAACCCAGACAGACTTGAAAAAAGCCTGTCAGAGGTATAGTTTGAGCAATTGACCTATTTCAATATCCAATGATGTAGAGGCAGTCTATGGGTCATTCATTTTCTTGGGACAAATTTCATACGTCTAAAAATGGAAAAATTGGAATCGTATCATTCAATCAACTGAATTGCAGGTGATATTCCAATTATAAGGCCAATCTAACTCTATGCTGGCAAAGATATCCAAGTTCTTGAACGTTGGCTAGTTTGGAGACAGTACCAGGACTTGCACTGACCATGAACATCAACAGTAGCCAGCCAGTATAGTTTGAAGGAAGTGGTCAAGGACAAAAGACTTATTCCGTATTGATTATAATTTCTTGATTATTAGAAAAAAATAAAAATTTCAAAAACACAAAAATTTATGCCATAATTACTGGACTATTGAAAGGATATTTAGGCACTATTTTTAACAGTATCCAATTCAACCGTTCATCTTTTAAATCATTATCACAAAAAAAAACTTGATTTTTATAATCACAAAGATTACATAGGAGATAAAGACTGACTTTGATTACCCAACAATGGCGGGCTTTGCGGGACCAAAAACATACTTGGGACTGAAGGACAGGGCAAAGGTGGCTATATTTCACCAATTGGATGCTGTCAACTGCTGATCGATGCTGCCACTGAATCCTCTTACTTCAATACATAAAAGAAAAATGTATCGGCAAACAAGGTAAGTGAGTGGTCTATTGATGCAAAATGTGGATCGTAACAGAAAATTATGAGACAATCTGAATGTGTGAGCTGGTCTTACGTTGTCTATTTGAAGAGGTTAAATTTTCTTCCATACATGATATAGCTTTGTTGCAAAAGGTGAGACATATTTAATAATCATTAGTAGTAATATATGAGCAGATCTCCCTACCAAGTGTTTTTTTGTGGATCTGGTCTTGGGGGTTATGCAATGAGTTACGACGTTGGGTGAATTCGCCGAGTTTATATTGTATTTCATTTGAGAGGTATTTGAGTGGCATTTAAGTGGCATTTGAGTTTTGATTATTTTTTTACTTGATTTGAACTCATATGGCAGCTAGATTTTGAATGTATGGTATTTAAGTTTTGATACCTTTTTCACATAATTTGAACTCAAATGGCATCTTGAGAGAGAGGAGAGAGAAGACAGAGAGGAGAGAGAAAGGAGAGAGGAGTTTTATCTACATTGAATAACTATATTGATCAAAAATGAAACATTATATGATTATATACATTGATTACATAATAAGTAGGGAAAATCTTCCTATATAATATAGCTAGAGTCAGTAAATACTAAGTAATACAAAGCACTACAACTTGTAATGACAATCAATGTATACATACATATGGTATCTTGAGAGAAAGAAAGAGAGAGAGGAGAGAGGGAGAGAGAGGAGAGAGGAAGATTATATCTACATAGAGAGAGGAGATATATCTAAATTGAATAAATACATTGATTAAAAATGAATCATTATATGATTATATACATTTATTACATAATAAGTAAAGAAAATCTCCCCATATAATATAGCTAGAGTTAGTAAATACTGAGTAATACAAAGCACTACAACTTGTAATAAATACAAAGTAATAACAGTTATTGCATAGTTTGTTCCTTTACAATGATGTCTTTGATGTACTGATGTTTGGTAAAAAACTACATTAGTTAAGTTTTAAATTCATATGAAAAAAATTTGTGTCAATTTAGTATCTACTCCATTATATATTTACAATATTACTTTGTAATTATTAGTGAAAGAAATTATGAAATACAGGGGAGTAATTAAGTAATTCAGTAAGGAAATTGGTTGGAATTGAAGTAATATTATTTAAATACAACATTGCTTTGCAACAACTATTAATAAAAGCAATTATGAATGTTGATGAGTTACTAAGTAATCTAGTAAAGAAAACTGATTGAAATTACGGTAATATTTGTTAAAAGATACTTGCGACATGTTTTATCAACGAAAAAATCAAACAATTTTCAAAATAATTACGATTAACTAAGCGATTCAGTAGGAAAAACCAACTGAAACACACAATATCCGTTTTGAAATATTTACAATAAACACAATTGGGTAATATTTGTTAAAAGATATTTGCAACATGTTTTATCAACGAAAAATTCAAACAATTTTCAAATGTTTACGAGTAACTAAGTGATTCAGTAGGAAAAACCAACTGAAACACGCAATATCCGTTTTTGAAATATTTACGATAAACACTGGGATATTGCTGTTATCAAAGAAATCAAGCGAGTATCAAATGTTTACGAGTAACTAAGTGTTTCAGTTGATCGATTGAGATCGTGTGACATCCGTTACAAAATATTTTACGTCAAGTTACCAACGAGAAAATAAATATTTCTTAGAATATCCGCTATAGCGAGTTACGATAATTTTTACGCACCTTGAAGGTTTTCAGTCCATTTTCAGTCAGATCAAAATTTATGCGAGACGTTTTAGGTATTATTTCAGTCGACGTAATGTTACCAGTTCATTTTTAAAAAGTAATTAATTATAATATAACGCAAGTGTCATTTTCCTAATAAACCCATTCCAGAAAAGGCATTAATCATCATCTCTCGCTTAATCCTATATGTTTTGATCTTTTTAATATTAAGTGTTATAAAGCCGCTCGAGAAAAGTCATTAATTACACCTAAGCACTATTTATATCATGCTATTTCTATTTAAAACAAAACAACAAACGTCCATAGATGATGGAATTATAGGTCGAATTCAACCTAAAAAGGAAGAGAACTTGATTGCATCTATCTCCTGTTTTTTATTGTTTCATTACATATTAGTTAATACAGACACAGCCTTCCACCAAAACGGATTTGTGGTTTTACTTTTAATCCTAGTTATCTCCGCTATGGTCTAAAAAACATGAGCAAAGCATGACTTTATCCACTTGTTTTATTAGTTAGACTGTTACTTTTTTTAAAATATCTCATTGTTTTTTGTGTGAAATACAAATAATGTATCAACATACATAGTATATTTTCTATTTTTAGGAAGCTGTTTTGTCTAATAAATCAAGAGTTATATGTTACATATACATATTTAAATGCTATCAGATATCTTTAAAGTGTTTATTCCATTCCTAACTCATACTTAATGTTGTAAACTATAATTGAAGCTTTCACATTTTAATTTACTGTCTGATGATATAAAGATGGAGCTACACTACATCATTGTTTTGCTGATGATGTGTCTTTATGATTGTTTGTGGTAGTGTGTGTTATAGTAGAGTATATCAATAAACTGCAATTGAACTAGTTATTAAATGCTATCAGTACCTGTAAAGTATTTTATTACATTCCGAACTCATACTTAATGTTGTAAACTATAATTGAAGCTCTCACATATTAATTTACTGTCTGATGATATAAAGATGGAACTACACTGCATCAATGTTTTGCTGTTGATGTGTCTATATGATTGTTTGTGAATATCTTCAGTTGACTGCATAGTTCGGAGTAGTGTGTGTTGTAGTAGAGCATATCAATGAATTGCAATTGAGCTAGTTAATCACACATCAAATTGTTGCTATAAAAATATGTTTGAAGGATGTGAGTTGTCATTTAAATGAAATGTAAGTTTCATCCTAGCTAGTTATATTTAAAAGAGTATCAACCTAGATGTTGTAAAATTTGTTTATCCAACGCTCTACATTCAAAAATTTTAGCTAGATGGAAAGACAGTTTACAGGGGTGTATGTGGTGGTTAAGCTTATTAATCTATCTAATCTCTATCTTCCTATTTTTTTAACCAACTTCCTAATTGTCTTCCACTTTTTTAAAAAAAATATCATTTATCATAGTAATAATCAGAAAATCAGTCTACAAATTAATCTTGATAAATGACTTCAATGTTTTGTATATAAGAGAAACTATTTTTTTAAACAGTATCAGTTTTCATTTGTACTTCATTTCAAGTATTAGTCTGCGAAACTACAAAAAATGGCTAGCAATATTCCTACAACAAATGAGTAAGTTATTTTATACTATCTTTTACAATTTTGTTGCAGTTACATTTATAAATTTATACAAATGTACATATATATATTACTTGTAGGTCTACAACCTCAAATGATGCATTAGAACTAAATATAGATGAAATAGATTTCAGTGCTATGTAAGTATATTATTGAAACTTTATTATTCAACTGTATTATATAGAGTTTTTAATTAATCACAATCTTGATTTATTGTTTTATTAAGCTCTACGGATGATGAAACGTTGAGATGGATTGAGGAATGCTTTGGTGAAGAAGAGAAGGTGAAAAAGACCAAGCCTACCACGCACATTGCTATGAGTAAGTATTTTTCTGTATTATGAAAAATGTAAATTTTTCTGTAGGTAAAATAATAACGACTCTACATTTACTACATTATTTTTGTAGAGAAAACATCTACACGCTTTATTGCAAGCGCATGCTATATAGGGAAAGATGAATCCTTCCTCTCCTATGATCGCCACACATTTGAATGTAAGTATGATAAAAATATTATTTACTACATACTCATTCAATTTTAATAAATTTTTTTCAAAAACTAACATAATTACATTCGTATTTTCTATTTTAGTTCAAGCAGAGAACCTGCAGCTAGAACAGTACAGAAGCAGAAGTGTTATAGATGGGGAAATAAAAGATGATAAGGAGTGCTTCAAGTGTAAGTGATATGCATTATCTTTATATACATATACCATACTCAAGACAGTTATCTATATATATATATATAATGAGAATTTGTTTATTTTGCTTGTAGATATCGATAACAAAAACACAAGGTATTTTCTTTCAGTGCTTACGTTATTATTGATAGCATATTGTACAAAGACGCTGAGCGAAGCACTGAAAGAAAAAAAAGACAGTATTTTGTGTATATTTTGTGGTAAGAAGTTTAAATTAGGGAAGATGCATGAGCCTGGCCGAGTTCTTTCAAGACATTTTTTTGCTCACTTGTTTATTTTTTATTGTTTATGCGGAAAATCACATACAACTTTGAGAGAACTCCAGCAACATACTTGTATTTTGAAAACTAAAATGTTTTTTGTTGTTGATATTGCTAGTTATAATAATTTTGTGTTATTTATTAATAAAAAATATTCTGAGTTAGTTATGGACATTACTTTTCCAAAAAATTTTATGTTAGTATATCTCTATCCAATAGAAGGTTATTTTTCTGGAAACATTGATTTAGATTTTGAATTAGGGTGTAAGTGGTTGGCAATAGCTAAAAAACCGGTTGCTGGAGATCGAAAGCTTTTACTTAAAAACCAGCGTAAAAAAATGAGAGCACTTATATCTTCAGATTCTGATTTTTCAGAAACTGAAGAAAGTAATAATGACTTAATTTCTGTTGCTAGTTCACAGTGCAGTCCAAAAACCAGTGTTTTAGAATCTAATACTGTAACAGATAACCCACAAACTCAAGTAGATTTAAAACAAAGCCAAAAGATTGATATAACTTCACTTAAATTAATTTTGAATATAAAAGATGGACTGAAAAAAAAGGGTTTTAATGATTGTGTTAAATTGAAATTAGTGTCTATTAGACAGAAAATGCAAAAAAATTCAGATTTTTCTCAAGAAGAAATTCTTGTATTAACTGCACTCTTAGGTGAGTTTTAAAATTTTTATTTCACTATATTTTTTAATATTATCATAGCTCTGGAATAGGCTTTATGCAACTATCCTATTTTATAACTTCTTACCACAAAATATATAGTTAATAGGATGTTTTTTATAAATACTCTCTATATATATATTATATATACAGGCAATAGTCTGTGTTTTTTATGAATACTTTATTCATATGTATACACTTCATGTAAAATTGTTCTGTCATTAGTTTACCGAATGCATTATTTTTATTTGTTTTGTGGTTGAGAACTCCATACACTTCATTCTTACTATATTACTTTGCATAATATTACAAAATAAATATTACATCAACTACCTTCATACTGCATCCAAGTGATGAAACAGTAAATTTCACATCTGTATTACTGAATCTATAGCATTGTTATGAAAAAGACTATAATTACTTAATTATTATGTCATATCGTGACAAACTATCAACACCCAATTCACAAAACTCTAAAACCTAAAGTATAATGCTTGTGGTTGTAAAAATTCTTCTACTGTTTTGGTTTCTCAAACAAATTATAAAACATTTTTCACAATTTTTTGTGTAAAAGCGGAGTTGTCTTACCATTTTGACACAATGTGCCGACAACTTTTACATATTTTTCAAAAACGAAGTTTAGAAATTATAAATGGGAGTTGTCTTAAAATTTTTGAAAAATGAGACGATAACTTGAAATATTCATTTTTGTGTCGGAACATTGAAATTTTGTAACATTTTAGAGTTGTAACCCCGAAAGTTTTACAAATTGACTAAATTACTAATGTTAAATATGAATAAAATACTTTATTACATTAAATATATACAAATTATTCCACAATACAAATAATATATAATTTAATGTTCATGAGTTGTTGCTGATATATTTGGCGAGCCGACGGTCATTCACTTGTACACGTATTCTATCTAAAAGCATACATAGATGTCGTTATAACAACTACATTATACTATGGTGAAAAATACGGCTATTAGTAGTTACTTATTACTAGTGAAGATTAACATACCTTAATTAAATTTCCGATATCGAAATCCTGCTAGCTTTGCTTGAAATGTGATTGTTATCTTCATTGCTTTTCTCACTATCATTGTCGACAACTTCATCTTTTTCCTCAAATTTTTTGTTTTCAAAGTCATCATCCGTCATATTATCATCTACTTCATCAGTATAAGCATCAATGTTATCATCGTCATCATCATCATCATCATCATCATCATCATCATCATCATCATCATCATCATCATCATCATCATCATCATCATCATCATCATCATCAGCAGCAGCAACATCATCATCATAACTTTTCATCAGCTCAGCATCATCAAATAGAGAAAGTCTGAAAGCTATTCCTTCTTTTTCACTTGAAGTAGATAGAAGCATCAAAGCTTCTTCAACACTCAGAATCGTGAGAATGTGTTTCTTTGTGCCGCTTTCAGTTGCCATCGTACTTTTATAGTGGATCATACCGCATTCATGGTTTTTGATCTTCAAAACGTTCTCAGGAGGGACAACAATCTTCCCTGTCATCAAAGATCCATCATTCATCATGTATCTGTAAGTGACAGTGTGAGTGATACGTAGAGGCGATGTATCTTGTTTTCGTTTTCGCTGCTTCAACTTCAAATTTTTCCAAACTGAAAGTCTAGTGAATGTCAGAAGAGTGTTGACAGGAATATTATCGAAAGTGATGATATCAAAGTATGCTTGCAACTGTTTCAATGATTTTTTTCTCAAGATTTTGGCTATAACTCGTTGTTTTAGCCCTTGATGATGATTATCTCCTACAATACGCAGATCGGGTTGATTTTCTTCTAGCTTTCCCATGTACACTAGGATTTGTGAAGAGCCGGGATCAAGTTCCTGTAGCTCCACCGTAAGTTCTTCGTCAATCAGTGACTTGACTCGAATTCGATGATTGTTTTTTAAAACATATTCATAGTCCAATATACCATAATCTTCAACGTAATTAACATCGAAAACCTCCAATATCATAGGAATTGGTAAATCCAACAAACTCACAAAATTTCCGATTTCCAACATTCCTTTCTGCATAGCTCCTGTCATTATTCCACCCATCTCGAGCAATTCAAACTCTCTAAGTTTGTTTACGGTATTATTCTTGCTGTTGCTGAATAAAAAAGAAATTGAAGCTCGAGATAATGTCACTGTCGGTTTTTTGTTATCCTCCATTCGTTTGACTTCACTGTTCTCATGCAGATATGTGTAGTCCGGTGTGGGACTCAAAGGAGAGTCAGCTGAAACTACACGATGTTTCATTGCTATATCAGCAGGAGTATTGGTGTTTGAGCGAGAAGATGTATCATTAATGGTGTTAGGATTGGATCTTCTATCATCAATGTGAATGTCGTTGGTGGTGGAAATGATGGTTGTAGTGGAAATAGCGTTAGTGTTGTTGGTAGCTGTGGTTGGTTCAATATGGAGCTTAGGAAGTGCTTTGGAGTGTGATGTCATCATACCTGCAAAAAGTAAAAGAACTTAGTTTAATGATGTAAATATACTGAAATTATTGTTTTATTAAAAGATTGTTTTTAAAAACTAAGATTCAAAAACCTAGATGTTTCAATTAATTAAAAACAAATAATTATTTTAGCGCTTCTTACCTTGTTGCTCTCCTAATAGCTGTAGTAGATGTTGCTCCTCTGTTAGCCGCTGTAGAACTGGATGCTTTCTGTGTGAAAACGATGGCTCTTATATAGCTAAAGTTGTACTGATTAAAGCCTATGAACCCCATCTCGTGTCAATCTCTATGAATCAGCATCTTTTCACGCGAAGGAAAGTCAATGTTTTCGCGGGAATAAATGAATTATTTTCACGCGAATACAAACCAATGCTTTCGCGGGAATAAATAATTTATTTTCACGCGAATGGAAACCGTTGTTTTCGCGGGAGTAAATAGTTTATTTTCACGCGAATAGAAACCAATGCTTTCGCGGGAATAAATAATTTATTTTCACGCGAATGGAAACCATTGTTTTCGCGGGAGTAACTGATTTAATTCACGCGAATAGAAACCAATGCTTTCGCGGGAATAAATGATTTCATTTCCCGCGAATGAAAGTCAATGTTGTCGCGGGAATAAATACTTTATTTTCACGCGAATACAAACCGATGCTTTCGCGGGAATAAATACTTTATTTTCACGCGAATGGAAACCGTTGCTTTCGCGGGAGTAATTAAATTATTTACTCCCGCGAAAGCAACATTCCATTCGCGTGAAAATAAAACTTGTATTCCCGCAAAAGCAACGGTTTGTATTCGCGTGAAAATAAAGTATTTATTCCCGCGACAGTAGTAATATATGAGCAGATCTCCCTACCAAGTGTTTTTTTGTGGATTACAGCTTGGGGTTGAGGCAATGGGTTACGGCGTTGAATGAATTCGCCGAGTTTATATCGTATTTTATTGTATTTCATTTGAGGGGCATTCGAGTGGCATTTGAGTGGCATTTAAGTGGCATTTGAGTTTTTGATTATTTTTTTACTTATTTTGAACTTATATGGCATATAGGTTTTGAATGTATGGCATTTAAGTTTTGATAATTCTAGACATAATTCAAATCCGTATGGTATCTTGAGAGAGAGAGAGGAGAGAGGAAAAGAGGAGAGAGAGGAGAGAGGAGATACATCTACATTGAATAAATACATTGATTAAAAATGAAACAATATGTGAATATATACATTTATTGTATAATAAGTAGAGAGAGAGAGGAGAGAGGGGAGAGGAGAGATGAGAGAGGAGAGAAGAGAGAGGAGAGAGAGGAGTTGAATGTATGGCGTTTAAGTTTTGATAATTTTTTTACATAATTATATACATAATTCTAACTCATAGGGTATATAGATTTTGAATGTATGACATTTAAGTTTTGATAAATTTTTTTAATTCCTATTCATATGATATCTTGAGAGAGAGGAGAGAGGGGAATAGAGAGGAGAAATGGAATCATTAGCCCTCTAGATGATTAAAATTTACAGTAAAATTTTGTGCAATAAAAAGTACTTTAACTTCATTTATTCACTTGAGAATACAAATCATTAACATTTGAGATTGAGTTTACATATGAGAATAATTGTATTTGTATACACCTAGAGAGGGGAGATTTACAGTAAATTTTGTGTAATACAAAGTACTTTAACTTCATTTATTCACTTGAGACTACATATCATCAGCATTCGAGATCGAGTTTACATATAAGAATAATTGAATTTGTATACATCTAGAGAGGGAGAGAGGAGAGAGGTTAAAGGAGAGAGAGAGAGAGAAATAGAGAGAGAGGAGATATCTTGAGAGAAAGGAGAGAGAGGATACCATTAGTCCTCTAGATGATTAAAATTTACAGTAAATTTTGTGTAATGCAAAGTACTTTAACTTCATTTATCCACTTGAGACTGCATATTATCAGCATTCGAGATCGAGTTTACATATAAAAATAACTGTGTTTATATATATATATATATATCTAGAGAGAGTGTTTAGAGGAGAGAGAGAGGAGACTTGAGCATAAATATTCCTGGTAAATTATTTATTTCCAATATTATTTGTAATTATTAGTGAAAGAAATTATGAAATACTGGTGAGTAATTAAGTAATTCAGTAAGGAAATTGGTTGGAAACGTAGTAATATTATTTAAATACAGCATTGCTTTGCAACAATGATTAATAAAAACAATTATGGATGTTGATGAGTAATTAAGTAATCTAGTAAGGAAAACTGATTGAAATCACGGTAATATTTGCTAAAAGATACTTGCAACATGTTTTATCAGCGAAAAAATCAAACAATTTTCAAATGTTTACGAGTAACTAAGCGATTTAGTAGGAAAAACCAACTGAAACACGTAATATCCATTTTTGAAATATTTACGATAAACATAATTGGGATATTGCTGTTCTCAAAGAAATCAAGCTGGTATCAAAATGTTTACGAGTAACTAAGTAAGTGATTTAGTCGGCGAAAATCAATTGAGATCACCTGACATCTGTTACAAAATATTAGTAATATTATTTAAATACAGCATTACTTTGCAACAACGATTAATAAAAGCAATTATGGGTGTTGATGAGTAATTAAGTAATCTAGTAAGGAAAACTGATTGAAATCACGGTAATATTTGTTAAAAGATACAACATGTTTTATCAACGAAAAAATCAAACAATTTTCAAATGTTTACGAGTAACTAAGCGATTTAGTAGGAAAAACCAACTGAAACACACAATATCCGTTTTTGAAATATTTACGATAAACATAATTGGGATATTGCTGTTATCAAAGAAAATCAAGCGAGTATCAAATGTTTACGAGTAACTAAGTGATCAGTTAGCAAAAATCGATTGAGATCACGTGTCATCCGTTACAAAATATTTTACGTCAAGTTAGCAACGAGAAAATAAAATATTTCTTACAATATCCGTTATAGCGAGTTACGATAATTTTGTACTCACCCTAAAGGTTTTCAGTCCATTTTCGGTTAGATCAAAATTTATGCGAGACGTTTTAGGTATTATTTCAGTCGACGTAATGTTACCAGTTCATTTTCACAAGTTTTAAAAAGTAATTAATTATAATACAACGCAAGTGTCACTTCACTAATAAACTCATTCCAGAAAAGCCGTTAATCATCATCTCTCGCCTAATCCTATATGTTTTGATCTTTTTAATGTTATGTGTTATAAAGCCGCTCGAGAAAAGTCACTAATTACACGTAAGCACTATTTATTATCATGTTGTTTCTATTTAAAACAAAACAACGAACATCCATAGATGACGGAATTATAGGTTGAATTTAACCTAAAAAGGAAGAGAACTTGATTGCATTTATCTCCTGTTTTTTATTGTTTGATTACATATCAGTTAATACAGCTACAGCCTTCCACCAAAACGGATTTGTGGTGTACCTCTAATTCTAGTTATCTCCGATATCATCTAAAAAAACATGAACAAAGCATGACTTTATCCACTTTTTTGTTAGTTAGACTGTTACTTTTCTTAAAATATCTCATTGTTTTTTGTGTGAAATACAAACAATGTAACAACATACATGGTGTATTTTCTATTTTTAGGAAGCTGTTTTGTCTAATAAAACAAGAATTATATGTTACATATACATATTTAAATGCTATCAGATAACTTTAAAGTGTTTATTAGATTCCTAACTCATACTTAATGTTGTAAACTATAATTTAAGCTCTCACATTTTAATTTACCGTCTGATGATATAAAGATGGAACTACACTACATCATCAATGTTTTGCTGTTGATGTGTCTATATGCAATGACCTAACTCATGCTTAATGTTGTAAACTATAATTTAAGCTCTCACATTTTAATTTACTGTCTGATGATATAAAGATGGAACTACACTACATCATCAATGTTTTGCTGTTGATGTGTCTATATGCAATGAACTGCAATTGAACTAGTTAATCACACATCATATTGTTGCTATAAAAATATGTTTGGAGGAAGTGAGTTGTCATTCAAAATGAAATGTAAGTTTGGTTCTAGCTAGATGTATCTTAAAAGAGTATCAATCTAGGGGTTGTAAAATTTGTTTATCCAATGCTTTACATTCAAAAATTTTTAGTTAGGTAGAAATAAAGTTTACAAGGGTGTATGTATGGCTTCCTATTTTTTTAACCAACTTTTTTAATTGACTTCCACTTTTTTAAAAACAATATCAGTTATCATAGTAATGATCAGAAAATCAGTCTACGAATTAATCTTGATAAATGACTTCAATGTTTTGGTTTTGTATGAAAATCAGTCTACGAATTAATCTTGATAAATGACTTCAATGTTTTGTATATAAGAGAAAGTATTTTTTCTAAGCAGTATCAGTTTTCATTTGCACTAAGTACAATTTAAAGTATTAGCCCACGAACACAAAACTACAAAAAATGGCTAGCAATATCCCTACAAGAAATGAGTAAGTTATATTATACTATCTTTTACAATTTTGTTGCTGTTACATTTATAAACTTATACAAATGTATATATATATATATATATATATATATATATATATATATATATATATATATATATATATATATATATATATATATATATATATATATATATATATATATATATATATATATATATATATATATATATATATATATATATATATATATATTACTTGTTGGTCTACAACCTCAAATGATGAGCTAGAGCTGAATATTGATGAAATAGATTTCAGTGCTATGTAAGTATATTATTGAAACGTTATTATTCAACTGTATTATATAGAGTTTTTAAATAATTACAATCTTGATTTATTGTTTTATTAAGTTCTACCGATGATGAAACAATGAGGTGGTTGGAGGAGTGTGTTAAAGATGATGAAGAGAAGACGGAAAAGAGCAAAGCTAGCACACATATTGCTATGAGTAAGTTTTTCTGTTTTATGAAAAAATGTAAATTTGTCTGTAGGTAAAATAATAACGACTCTACATTTCTTACGTTATTTTTGTAGAAAAAACATCTACACGTTTTATTGCGAGTGGACAGTGTATAGGGAAGGATGAATCCTTTCTCTCCTACGATCGACACACATTTGAATGTGAGTAATTTAAAAATATTACTTACTACATACTCATTCAATTTATAAAAAAATTTTCGAATTTTTTCAAAAAAATAGCATAACAACATTCGTATTTTCTATTTTAGTTCAAGCAGAGAATCCTGAAATAAGGAAATATAAGGAAGTAAGTCTTACCGATGGTGATATAAAAGAAGATAGAGAGTGTTTTAAGTGTAAGTGATATGCATTATCTTTATATACATATACCATGCTCAAGAAAGTTATCTATATGTGATGAGAATTTGTTTATTTTGTTTGTAGATATTGATAACAAAAGACCTAAATATTTCCTCTCAGTGCTCTCATTGTTGTTGATAGCATATGGTACAAAGACGCTGAGTGAAGCACTGAGAGGAAACAAAAACAACATCTCATGTATATTTTGTGGTAAGAAATTTAAATTAGGGGGATTGCATGAGCCTGGCCGAGTTCTTTCAAGACATTTTTGTGCTCACTTGTTTATTTTTTATTGTTTATGTGGAAAATCGCATACAACTTTGAGAGATCTTCAGCAACATAGTTGTATTTTAAAAACTAAAATGTTTTTTATTGTTGATATTGCTAGTTAAAATAATTTTGTTTTATTTATTAATAGAAAATATTCTGAATTACTTATTGATATTACTTTTCCGAAAAATTTTGCGTTAGTGTATCTCTATCCAATAGAAGGTTACTTTTCTGAAAACATTGTTTTAGATTTTGAATTAGGGAGTAAATGGTTGGCGATAGCTAAAAAACCTGCTGCTGAAGATCGAAAACTTTTGATTGAAAACCAGTGTAAAAAAATGAGAGCACTTATATCTTCAGATTCTGATCTTTCAGAAACTGAAGAAAGTAATAATGACTTAATTTCTGTTGCTAGTTCACAGTGCAGTCCAAAAACCAGTGTTTTAAAATCTAATACTATAACAGTTAAACCTCAAACTCAAGTAGATTTAAAAGAAAGCCAAAAGATTGATGATAAGAAAATTGATTTAACTTCACTTAAATTAATTTTGAATATAAAAGATGGACTGAAAAAAAAGGGTTTTAATGATTGTGTTAAATTGAAATTAGCGTCTATTAGACAAAAAATGCAGAAAAACTCAGACTTTTCTCAAGAAGAAGTTCTTGTACTAACTGCACTCTTAGGCGAGTTTTAAAATTTTTATTTTACTATATTTTTTAATATTATCATGGCTCTGGAATAGGTCTTATGCAACTACCCTATTTTATAATTTCTTACCACAAAATATATAGTAAATAGGATGTTTTTTTATAAATACTCTCTCTATATATATATATGTTATATATACAGACAATAGTCTGTGTTTTTATGAATACATTTCATGTAAAAAATATTCTGTCATTAGTTTACCTAATGCATTATTTTATTTTGATTTGTGGTTGAGAACTTCATATGTTTCATTCTTAGTGTATTACGCTTCATTCTTACTGTATTACTTTACATAATATTACAAAATAAATATTGCATTAACTGCCTTCACACCACATCCAAGTTATGGAGCAGTAAGGTTCACATCTGTATTACTGAATCTATAACATTGTTATGAAAAAGACTATAATTACTTAATTATTGTGTCATATCATGACAAACTATCAACACCCAATTCACAAAACTGTAAATCCTAAAGTATAATGCTTGCAGTTGTAAAAAAGTCTTCTACTGTCTTGGTTTCTCAAACAAATAATTGTAAAACATTTTCACAATTTTTTTGTGTAAAAGCGGAGTTGTCTTATCATTTTGACAAAATGTGCCGACAACTCTTACATTTTTTTTCAAAAATAAAGCCTAGAAATTATAAATGAGAGTTGTCTTAACAATTTTGATATAAACGGGAGTTGTCTTAACAATTTTGAAAAATGTGGCGATAACTTGAAATATTTATTTTTGTGTCGGAACATTGAAATTTTGTAATATTTTTAGAGTTGTAACCCCGAAAGTTTTACAAATTGACTAAATTACTAATGTTAAATATAACTAAAAATACTTTATTGGGCTAAATATATACAAATTATTCCACATTACAAATAATATATAATTTAGTGTTCATTAGTTGTTGCTGATAGATTTGGCGAGTCATCAGTCATTCACTTGTACACGTATTCTATCTAAAAGCATACATAGACGTCGTTATAACAACTACATCGTACTATGGTGAAAAATACGGTTATTAGTAGTTACTTATTACTAGTGAAGATTTACATACCTTAATCAAATTTCCCATATCAAAGTCCTGCTAGCTTCGCTTGAAATGTGATTGTTATCTTCATTGCTTTTCTCACTATCATTGTTGACGACTTCATCTTTTTCCTCAAATTTTTTGTTTTCAGAGTCATCATCCGTCATATTATCATCTTCTTCATCAGTATAAGCATCAATGTTATCATCGTCATCATCATCATCAGCATCATCAGCAGCAACATCATCATCATAACTTTTCATCAGCTCAGCATCATCAAATAAGGAAAATTTGAAAGCTATTCCTTCTTTTTCACTTGAAGTAGATAGGAGCATTAAAGCTTCTTCAACACCCAGAATCGTGAGAATGTGTTTCTTTGTACCACTTTGAGTTGACATCGTACTCTTATAGTGAATCATACCACATTCATGATTTTTGATCGTCAAAACATTCTCAGGAGGGACAACAATCTTCCCAGTCATCAAAGTTCCATCATTCGTCATGTATCTGTAAGTGACAGTGTGAGTGATACGTAGAGGTGCTGTATCTTGTTTTCGTTTTTGCTGCTTCAACTTCAAATTTTTCCAAACTGAAAGTCTAGTGAATGTTAGAAGAGTGTTGACAGGAACATTATCGAAAGTGATGATATCAAAGTATGCTCGCAACTGCTGCAATGATTTCTTTCTCAATATTTTGGCTATAACTCGTTGTTCTAGCCCTTGATGATGATTACCTCCTACAATACGTATATCGGGTTGATTTTCTTCTAGTTTTCCCATGTACACTAGGATATGTGGAGAGCGGGAATCGAGTTCCTGTAGCTCGATCGTAAGTTTTTTGTCAATCAGCGACTTGACTCGAATTCGATGATTGTTTGGTAAAACATATTCATAATCCAATATACCATAATCTTCAACGTAATTGACATCGAAAACCTCCAATATCATAGGAATTGGTAAATCCGGCAAACTCACAAAATTCCCGATTTCCAACATCCCTTTCTGCATAGCGCCTGTCATTATTCCAGCCATCTCAAGCAATTCGAACTCTCTAAGTTTGTTTACGGTATTATTCTTAGTGTTGCTGAGTAGAAAGGAAATTGAAGCTCGAGATAATGTCATTGTTGGTTTTTTGTTATCCTCTGTTCGTTTGACTTCACTGTTCTCATGCAGATATGTGTAGTCCGGTGTAGGGCTCAAAGGAGAGTCAGCTGAAACTACATGACATTTCATTGCTATATCAGCAGGAGTGTTGATGTTTGAGCGAGAAGATGTATCATTAAAGGTGTTAGGATTGGGTCTTCTATCATCAATGTGAATGTCATTGGTGGTGGAATTGATGGTTGTAGTGGAGATATTGTCAGTGTTGTTGCTAGCTGTAGTTGGTTCAATATGAAGCTTAGGGAGTGCTTTGGAGTGTGATGTCATCATACCTACAAAAAGTAAAAGAACTTAGTTCAATCATGTAAATTTACTGAAATTATTGTTTTATTAAAAGATTGCTTTTAAAAACTAAGATTCAAAAACCTAGATGATTCAATTAATTAAAGACAAATAATTATTTTAGCGCTTCTTACCTTGATGCTCTTCTAATAGCTGTAGTAGATGTTGCTTCTCTGATAGCCGTTGTAGAACTGGATGCTTTCTGTGTGAAAACTATGTCTCTTATATAGCTAAAGTTGTACTGATTAAACCCTATGAACACCATCTCGTGTCAATCTCTATGAATCAACATTTGTTCACGCGAAGGAAAGTCAATGCTTTCGCGGGAATAAATAAATAATTTTCACGCGAATACAATCCAA